>PVIR01013399.1:0-32592 GCA_004026965.1 Petromus typicus
TATTCCTCCGTATTTTTATGGATTGTCTTTTGGCCTGTAGAATTTCTCTTTTCAGTCTTTTCCCCAGTCAATCAAGTTTCAAGGATGGGCCAATTACCACTGTGAACCATATAGCTAAAGTGGATATATACATTTTTGAGGCTGAATAACTTAAGATATATAGTAGTAGATAAAAGTAAATTATAGATGAAATACTAATAACCATCTTGTCAAAGAAAGTAAAAATATTATTTCCGTTCTGTTAATGTTTAGAAAAGATGTATACAAATGCATAATAAAGGAAGGAAAGATGGGTAGAGAGGGGAGATTTAACCTGTTTCCAAGTTTACCCAGATTATTTGGGAATCTTTTCAGGGAGACAAGAGGGACGTTACAGGAAAAGGCCGTGGGAAGAGTCAGTCCACGCGCTTTGCAGAGAAGGTGAGTCATTCGATAGAGACACAAAGCAGCAGTGATTCTCGAAGGAAATACAGTATCGATGGAGAAGTTTGCGCAGCTGGCACCTTGATGCACTTCTTTCACTGTGGATAGCACTATGGCTCCAACAAGGGACCGATGGCAGCTTTGGGTTCCTGGGAGGATCAACGAGGACACTGCTTCTGAGGGATTCTTTTTGGTAAAATCACTGGGCGGCGCCTGTGCCAATCTGGTTAGGAACTCCTTTGAAAATAAGCCCCGTGTATGTCAGGTGCCTCCACAGGGGGTGGACGCTGCAGGCCCACAGGCAGCGAGGGCAGCACAGAGTTCTTCACGGCGATCATGCGGGGGCTCCACACCCCGCTGGCAGGGGCATAGCTTCAGATGGCGGGTGGTGGGCACGCGGTGCTCCGCCACTCTCATCCGACATGGGCCGTTCACGCGGCCTGCTGACCCAGCGGTGTTTTTTTTTTTTTTTTCACAGCTGTAGACCCCAGTTAAGGAGTGGATCCAGGGACGGGCACGGAAGGAAGCCTTTCTGCCGTCGGGCACAGGAGCAGACAGCACTGGGATGAGATACGCAGGTAAATCTTTGAATGCAGGGAGGAAGCGTGAGGTTGGTGGGATGCTTCTGCCTGTCACCCCGCAGCTGGACCTTGTTTCTGCCTTCATCCAGCTCAGAAGGGCTTTTACTAGTCTCGGATGGGATTCGGTAACAGTTCTTTGATCAATTATTAGTTTGATGTTTTCTATTAAAACAGATGTCTTTCTGCTTTTTTCCCCCACAAAACTGCTTTCTATTTCTTAGGTTTCAGCCAACCATTATATACTTACCACGGTTTATAACTCAAGGGTGATTGTTTAAAAAAATTCTTTTCTTACTGTTTGTGTCTTTGAAATATTCTTGGGGTCATTAACTCTTCCTGGTTATTACTTAGTAAACTGCATTATTCATTGCCTACATTTTTCTTAAGCTCAGTTCCTTTAGCCTTGAATCATCTGTCTAGATTTTCTCTGAAACCACTTCAATTCTTTAAATTACATACGGAGTGAAGGTTCCTGGTTCTGGAGTCCAGTTCTTGAAAAGAAAAGCTGTCACTTCGTCCCCATCATTCTGGGAAATCACACTTGGGCTTCTTTCCTGGGTTGTATTGCTGAGATGTTACTCACTCTTCATAATCAGGGGCCTCCGTGTCATGAGACACTTGGGAGATAATGTCAAAAGTTAGTTATGTGGATCCCACAGATTTTGAACTTGTGACTTACAAAAATTGCTGAGCTGGTATGCCTAGAATGTAACAGTAGTTTTATCAGGTTAATGATTGGCAGAAACAGGTTACAAGACAAATAGAATGTATAAAGAAGTAAAAAGTTTCAAAATTCTTTATACTACCCAGTTTGAGTGCAAGTTTTCATATGAGCTGAAGTAATAAAATTTTATTCAATGTTTATTTAAATTGGTAATAAATTACCTGTACACAATCACATTGCATATTCATCTGTATTAAATAATTTGAAGTTTCGGGCCCGGGAGTTAGCTCAGTGGTTCCTGCGCCTGTCTTGCAAGTGCAAGGGCCCGGGTTCGATTCCCCAGTAACCACATAGCATACTGGGCGTGGAGACTCACACCCAGCAGCAACCAGTACCACATACCACAGTGCCGGGCGTGGTGGCTCACACCTGTGATCCCAGCACTTGGGAGGCAGAGGCAGGAGGACTGCTGTGATGTGAGTTTGAGGCTGAGCTCAGGGCCAGACTGAACCACAAAGCAAGACCCTGTCTCAAAAAAAAAGAGGTTTCTGTGAATGTAGGAACAAGATTTTCCCCAATTAGTCTGCCTTACAGAAGTACCATCCAATCTGTATGACTGGGAATGATCACACAGAGGCCGCCCTGCCTGTTGGGCGTCCGTCTGATGTGCGGAACCCTCAGCCCAGGAGGCGAGCATGCGCAGATCGACAGCTTTCCTTGTCCAACCGAAGTTGGAACAGTCGGCTGAGCTTCCTCAAGTGGGAGAGTGAACAGGATTTGAGCCCACATCTCAAAACCCCTGGTCAAGGCTTTGTCCGGCGTCATGTGTGGTCTCCGGGTCCCAGATAAAAAAGGAAAACAAGCCAGGACATGCATGTGGGTGTGCCGAGTGGGCCATCCTTCCTTACACAGGAAGCCCCAGGGATCCTGTCTGCCGAATGGTGGAGAGACACCAAACTCGGGAGGGATGGGGGCGGGGGCCTGGATGGGAACCAGGGCAGCTGCTGGGGGCCAGGACACCACTTCCATCGAAGCTTCTCCTACCTGTCAGTGACCAGCACCACACCGGAGGGATGAGCTTAAAGTCTTGGGCTGGGAGGCAACGACTGTGGGATATGGCCGTGAACTGCTTTTCTCAGCTTTACTATGGTCTTTTTCTTTTTACTCTGCAAAAATTGTTAACATGGCTCAGTAAGTGGCCGCAGGTTGTCTATTCTTTAAAGTATTCAACAATAAGGTGCTACTCAGAACCTTTTTCGAAATAGTTTTAGGGTCCTCTGAAATAATGAGCTGTCTCTAAAGACATGAGGGGCAGGGTAGGACTGCATGGAGTTGGACTCTGTTTTTGTAAAAAGAAAAATAAGCCCAAGTCATTTACAATATTTGCTTGCCACAGGTAGAACTCTATTAATGCAGTAAGAGGCATAAAGCTCCTTTAAAACTATAAATTCTTAGATTCTTTCCTAACCAGGACATTTAAGTGGTGACAAATAGTAGTACTTTCTGGTATTTTATAAAACATTTAAATATCAATATCCAGTAGAGGATGAGGGTTACATGGATGTAACAGAAATCCTCTTAATTTAGCTTGTACAAAAATGCCATTCATTAGAAGATAAATGAGTGCCTTGTGGGACTGAGCAGAAAATATCAGAATAGAATTACAACCAGCAGAATACTCCCGAGACTTGCGTTAACCTGGACAGCTCCTTATTTTACCTCCTCTGCTAATATGAAAATCTGAAAACTGGACAATGAACTGGTCACTGTGATTTTTAGACTCGCTTTCTCTGAGTCTGTGATGGGTATTTAGTAAATACTGGCCGAAGCACTTCAGCTTTTAGTTTTTCCCTCCGTTAAGTATTTAACGATCTGTAAATAAACACTTGAGAAAACGCCACCTAAAGGGACTCTGCACTTTCACAGCACGAGAAGTCTTTGTGTAACATGAATGGCTCCCCTCTAGTTCAGCTGTGTGTAAGGTGTCAGCGTGCGGGGCACAGATTCCACCCGAGATAGGAAAGACCACAGCCACGGGAAGGCAGGGCCTGCTGCCCGAAGAACAGCAGCATCTCCCTGCACTTCTGGGAAGTCCCTCTGTTCTGCAGAGCTCGTCAGACACCAGCCAGGGCTCTAGTTGGGAGAAATGTTCTCTCTCCATCTTCCTACTCTCCATTCCTCTCCTTCATTCCTTTCTCATTTCTACTCATCTCTACCTTTCATTATTCCCTCCATTCAGAAGAACAGCAACTGCATGGCTAGAATGAAATCTCTTACTCCGAACTTTGAATTCCTTCGGCTTGGGGTTGAAGGAAGGTGAGGTGCAGAGGACATGATCAGACAAGCCAGTGGGGTCCCCCATGGGGAGCGGAGGGGCGGGAGCTGGCAGTGAGCTAACTGGCTTCTCACGGACAGTGCTCCGCAGCTCCTTTCTGTCCTCAGGTTCCTCTTTCGAGCAAAATTTGATGTCAATCTTTTAGATGCTCCTCTGGTGGTTCTTAGGTGTTCTGCGGACTGGTAGACATTATTCTAGATTATTGCCTTAAATTACCATGAAAAAGCGTGATCTCAACCTAAGCATTTTAAACAAGCAGTCTGCCTGGGGAGACTGTTAGAGTACGAGCTCTTCTCAGTCTTGCACTGCCTTCTCCACCTGGGCCATATCTGGTATCTCACGTGTGGTTCTTTGAGATCATCAGCATGGGGGAGGGGAGCCATGGAAGGTCCCAGAGACTGGTGGCCTGGTGGCAGCTCCTGAAGGATTTGCAGATGATAGTAAAAAAAATCATTCACTGTGTGTAACGGATTCAATTCTGTATTTCTATTGTTTATAGGTTTCCCTTAAGTGTGTTTTAAAAAACCTAATCTCAGGTGAAGTCATAGCAGTTTATTATTGAAGGCATGTCCATCAGTGACTGCAAAACTAGGAAAAAATTGTTTAATATCTATCTTCAGTGGCTTCTGTTAGCAAGGTAAAAAAGAGCTCAGATTTCTCTCAAACCTCTCCCCCAGCCTTTTAGGTAAAATTGTAAACAGACAGAAAAACTTAACATTTCATAAGAAGTGGGAGGGGGAAGAGGGCACCTAATTTAAAGTGCCTGTGATGACAGAATTAGTGAGAGCAGAGCTAAGATTCTGTTGGAAGGACAGCGATTCCAAAATGGAGTCTGGGAGCCAAACTGGAGTTGGGAAGTTCAAAACGAAATCAGTGAGCCAAAAGGGAGTCAGGAAGTCCACAACAGAGTCAGGGAGCCACAGAGGAGTCAGGAAATTCAAAACGGAGTTGGGAGACCAGAATGGAGTCAGCAATCCAAAATGGAGTCGGTGAATGAAAATGGAGTAAGGAAGTCCAAAATGGAATCAAGAAGACAAGATGGAGTCAGGGAAACAAAATGGAATAAGGAAGCCAAAATGGAGGAGAGAAGCCAAAATGGAATGAAGGAGCCAAAAAGGAGTGGGAAAGCCAAAATGAAGTCAGGGAGCCAAAATACAGCCGGGAAACCAAATGGAGAAGGGAAGCCCAAAACGGAGTCAGGAAACAAAAACAGAGTCAGGCAGTCAAAATGAAGTCATGAAATACAAAATGCACTCAGGGAACCAAAATGGAGTCCGGGAGCCAAAATGGAGTCAGGAAGTCAAAATGGAGTCCGGGAGCCAAAATGGAGTCAGGAAGTCAAAATGGAGTCCGGGAGCCAAAATGGAATCAGGAAGTCAAAATGGAGTCAAGGACCAAAATGGAATCATTGAGCCAAAATGGAGTCAGTGAACCAAAATGGAGTCAGGGAGCCAAAATGGAGTGAGGAAGTCAAAATGGAGTGAGGAAGTCAAAATAGAGTCAGGGAGCCAAAATGGAGTCAGGGAACCAAAATGGAGAAGAGAAACCAAAATGGAATCAGTAAGCCGAAATGGAGTCAGGGAGCCCAAAATAGAGTCTACTGAGTCATATCACCCAAGAGTCTTACAAGGGCTTGTGCCAGGTGTTCTTCGGCTGTCCGGACCTCCCCATAGAATGTTTAGGCAGACCATCATGCCCATCCTCCACTTCCTTGCCCTGCATTGACTGGACCCTAAAACTGCATGAAGCCTGCACAGATCGAACCCTATACAGAAGAGATTACATTACTCACAGAACACTTAAGCTCACTTCTAAGCTCCTTCTAAAACCCTGCACAGACCTGGGGATTTAGCTTAGTGGTTCCAGTGTCTGGCAAGGGCAAAGTCCCGAGTTTGATCCTTGGTACTGCATATTTCTGTACTGGTTCATGCCTGTAATCCCAGCACACAGGAGGCAGAGGCAGGAGGACTGTTGTGAGTTTGAGGCTGGCCTGGGCTACACAATGAGCTCAGGGTCAGCCTGAACTACAAAGAGAACAACAACAAAAACCCCACAAGCTACAACAACAACAACAAAACAACAAAACAACAACAACAACAACAACAACAACAACAACAAACAACCTCCTCCAAAAAACAACCCTGGACACAAGCCCTTGTGTGCATGCATCCCGCTCAGAATCCCTGTGCTTCTTTGTTTTTATGTCTGAAACTTCCTTGCCTTTATAACTTTTGAATAAATTCACCTGCTCCTTACCTGCCGTAGGCTTCGTTTTATATTTTGTCACTTGGGACACAAGCCAGCTTTCCAGGAACACTCCCGTGTGTTAGATGCTGTGCCAGAGCATTATTGGTTGGACTATTATTTTACTTAGTTCTTATAACCAGATGAGAGGTAGTTATTTTAAAATTCATAATGGAGATTGAACATAGTGCGACCAGCCTAAGCCTTTTCCATCCTGTCTTCTGTCCACACCAGGCCAGCCTATCTGTGGTCCTACTGGGAGCAGCTCCGTTCTCTTCTGGCCCCACAGATTCCCTGACATCCCTTTGAATTTTTCTTTGCTGAGTCCCTGGGATCCCTCTGTTCCCCTGGCTACCTTTGACCAACGTCACCAAGGGAAGTGACATATGTTGGGCCTGTCCTTCACTTGCTTGGCAGTTGCAGGCCACTGTGCTTCTTCCATCCTCTTTCCTTGGCAGGAAAGTTGGGAGCTGAGAGGCGCTGAATCTCCTTCACTCACAGGGTCCTCCGCACATGCGCACCTGCTCCCATGAGGCTAGGCCTCCCTGGTTTATACACTGGACGCTTTGAGGCGTGGTCCCGGGACGCCACTGTCCGTGTTCCTTTTCATCTCTGTCCCTCTCATGATCTCTGCCTCTGCCAGAAGTCCACAGGGCTGTCGGCTTGCTGGCCTGGCACAGAGGAGAAGCCACCTCACAGGAACACAAGGAAAACACGCACTGTTTGGTTGTCAAGGGCTTGGTGAGGCTGGTAGTGTGACGGAGACCCTGAATCCAAACGCTGGCCGGCTGCTCCTCTGCTCGGGAGGACTGTGGCTGAGGTGTCCTGGTGGGAGCCCAGGACGGGCTGGTTCCCAGAACAAGAGACTCGCAGCCGTCTCTGGGGGGTTGCATGCTTTGTGAGCGGAATTCTGAATTCACTTTTTGTATCGTCAGAGGACAACCTCGCATGAAAATGCCTTATGATATCTCTTGAATCTGAAAAACCGAAGAGAAAGACTATTTGCTTTGATGAAATCAGATTCTCCAGAATTTAATCCTATATCCTATTTATGGCTGGGCTGGCCACTCAGAATTAAAATGGACCTTTCATCCCTGTGTATCATAAATGGGCATTTATCAGGATTATATGATTTTGCAATCCATCTGAATATGTAACCGGAATTTGTTTGCCTTCCGTTTCACCATGTAATTACCGTGCGACAGTAACAAAAGTGACATGTTTGAAGAACAGATAAAATGCTGTAAATTGGCCAGTAATGGTGATATTTCCTCATCTTCTGAAAAACCCATTTATTCTCTCTCAACAAATCAAGGCGTTGTCAGCCTGTGCTCGTCTCGTGGCCAGAGGGGCTCCACCAATTTCTGGATGTGACTGCATCCAGAATGCAGATGAGTTCTCCTAACAAGGCGCCTTGTGCTGCGGCTGGGCCTCTCTTGCCTCGATTTTTAAATCATCCATAATGGGGCCAGGACCTCCCTAGCTCTAAAAAGAGCGAGTTGACATGCTGGACAAACTGTTAATTTTTTCCTGAAGAAGCTGCTGTACCGCACATCTGGCAGCGAAGCGCCCATTACTCACCGAGCGGGGAAGAAGCGTGCGTGTTGCTGAGGGGCCGGACGGAGGAGTAGTCGTGTGCCGTCCACATTGCCGGCTTCCCGCGGGCACAGGGTGGTGGCCTTCTGTGACGCTGTCTGCTTGGAGTTCCCAGATACAGGAAGGGCCGGGGAAGCGCACAGCGCCAGGGCCGAGAACAGGCTTGAGGCTGGCCTTGCGTTCCCCGTTGGCCTTTGGACCGGAGCTGGTGGGTCTCACACCAGTTCCAGGTGCTTCCCAGCTTGGTTCGAGTGGCAAATTCCACTCCTCTGAAAGGCAGCACGACCACTTTCTCTTCTCTAAGGGATCAGAGTCACCCAGCAGGGAATTTGACATCCTGGGTTTGCCACAGAGGCGTCAAGCAAAAACTTAATTTTCTTCCTTTCTTTTTGCTGAACTCGTTTGCTCATTCAGATGGTGAAAACTCAGCACATGAAGACACTCACTGTACTGAAGGCTTTGCTCTTGGAAAGCAGAGCCCGTTAGGCTCCAGTTTCCCAGCCTGTGCTTATCACACCATGATGCTTTCAGGAAGAAATCAACTTTTCTTTAGAAATTTAGCAGGAAGATACACATAGTAGATGGTCTGGACCATTTTTTTCTGAGATGCTATTATAAAATCTCCTATCTCTCACCTTACAGCTGAAAGCCAAGCATTATGCACCCTTAAAATGTTAGTGATTTATTTCAAAAGTTTGAATGAAGCAAGATAAAAACACCCAAGAAACACAAAAATAGCCTTCAACTGTTGCCATAATTTCACCCTTAAAAAATTAAGGAATAAACACAAGACACCCTGTAACATTGCAGGAGTGAGTATGTGGGGCTGAGTGATTTGAATGTCTGGCGGTTCCAAGACAGGAGACACCTCTAATGCACAGATGAAACTCACGCTGGTACCAGTAGATCATACTTCCGGCAGCTCAGGGCACCGACGTGCTGGAGACAAATCGGGGTCTACTTAAAATGTCAGGTCTGTGAACTAATGAGTCTCTGCTTAGGAGGAGCCCCACAGAAAGAGGATTCATGGTCCACTTGCTGGGCAAGTACGCATTACTGCCAGTCTGCTAAATGAATGAGTGTTTAATATCTGTTGGATTAAAAAAACCCACTTAAGCCACTCTGCTCACTTTTGAGGAGAAAAAGATAAATTCGCTCAACATAAATGAGAAGTGCCTCTCACAGCAAATGAAACTCAAAGAAAGCTGAACTTTGATGAATCTCATAAAAATTTGAAGTACCCAAGTGGGTTTAAGGCAGGCACAACTTTCCAGAGGGAAACACAGTGGCCGTAACCCGTGTGGTGCGGGTGCTGTGTGAGTGGTCAGCCCGCGAGCCTGAGGCTGCCTCCCTGGGGTCAGAGCCCTGGATGGGCAGCCCCGTGGGCTGGCCGGGGCCTGAGTCTGGAACGGCAGGAAGCACACAGAGCATACGGCCCAAGAGCCACGGCCTCTCCACACACATTTGTAATTCAAGTATACTTACCAGGTTTTTCTTTGAGCACATTACCAGATTTTCCTTTGAAGTTTTTTCCAGATACTGAAATTGTCCAGTGGTTAAATTAAAACTAATTTATCTACACGATTAAGTGTTAACTGCCCATGTGTAATAATTTAAAAACAATTTAAAACTTTTAACTTTATTTTTATTACATTAAGGTTAAAAGGAAAACATTTAAAGCAGAAACACAATGGCTGTTTATAAATAACATTCTTAAACACTGTTTTATTCTTTCTTGTTATATCATTAATATAGCTTTCTACCAAAAGAAAAAAAAAACAAAACTAAAAATAATCCAAAATATTTTTTTCTAACAACCTCATTTTACAATACCAATTTAGATCACTTTTCTTTTAAAAGACAAAAAAAGATGAAAATAGTTTTAAGATGTGTCTGATCAGTAATTTTTCTTTTTCATGAAATATCAGCCCAAAAGGAAATGTACTAAAAAGAAGCAATTTTTAGTTGAAGAGAAAACCAATTAATAATGTTGAAATGAACATATTAATAGAAGCAATATTTTGCAATAATATATGTAAACTACGTACATGTGTTCTGTAAGTGTACCTATGTGGACATATTAACTGTAATCCTACGCTTTTATGAGACAAGGTCTCACTACATAGTTCAGGCTGGCCTTGAACTCACTAAATAGTGCAGACTGGTCTCAAAGTCTTGGAGATCTTCCAGCCTCAGCATTCTGAGTGCTGAGATTACAGCAGTGCATCACAGTGCCCAGCTATAACCCTCCCGTTTTAACTCATTTGACAACCATAACATGAATTATAAAACCTATATTTTCAGATGCAAAGACCAATGATATCTTAAATTTTAGTTAGCAATGAATTTTCTTTTAAGGAGGTGTCAGATAATTTAAAAATAAAAACAAATAAATCTAAGGGGTATGTAACCTTAAAAATGATACTCAGAAAAAGAAAGGAAGAAAATGACTGCAGCACAGTGTGGCTAATATCGAGTAAAATAAATATGCAAAGAAAACAGTCAAGTCTTTAATGTGGTCATGAGCTGTTTTGGATACTTTGGGTCGTAGGGACAACATTTAATATAAATATAAGCAAAACACAGATTGGTGGGCTCTGTACTCCTGAAGGACATTTGGGTTGCAGCTGGTGTTTCGTCATTGTGTTCATTTCTCCAGGGAAGCCAGCCTGACCAGATCATCAGGTCTGCGCCCATCTTTCCTTGGGACTGGTGCTGGGGGCGGGCTGAATGGGGGTGGGGAGGCGGGCTGAGGGGGGGCTGAGCTGGGCGCTGGTGTCACCCTTCTCTTACCATTTCCACAGGTACGAACTAGATTAAGTCTTCCGTGAGCTCACAGAGGGCTCAGGGTCAAGGTAGAGAATTCCTATGCTCCTTTTGGGGCATCAGAGAAGCTACGGGGCATCTTTTGGGATGTTGCAGCAGACTTGTGCCTGGGAAGCCGGGGCAGAGAGAAGCCCCCATGAGGAATGCCCATTTGACGAGGCCGCTCGCACCTTGGTCCTCGTGATGTTCTCTACCGTGAGGGTTTTGCAAACACTGGGGCGAGACCAGGAGGAAAGCTCAGCTGGGTTCCCAGGAGTCTCATGCCAGCCTTGCCCTGGCTGCACTCATTCCAAGTAGCTCAGAATGGGGCTTTCTGAAATGCTAGAAGTTTAGAAGATCTTCAGGAAATAGAATAAAAGAAAAAAGAAAACAAACGAATTTTTGGCGGATCTTCGAACATCGCACACTATGACTATGTCATCAGCCCCCCTGTGCTAATACAGTGAAGGTTTAGACAAAATAATTTAAAGTGGCAAATTTCAGAAAGCAGTCAGCTAAGGTCATGGTAGCTCAGACAAATGCTTGAAAGAGCAACTCTGGTGGTCTAGAGTCCCCTTACTACCTGTCTCCTTCTCTTCTCACATACTCTGAGGGAAAGAAAAAGTTCTTAAAGGAAATGTGTCCATATGGCAAGGCAGCAAGTCTTTCACACCACAGGGCACCTCTTAATTTCCCAGCTGGCAAGGGGAGTGCTTTTGTTCAAGGGACCCTGGGACAAAGATCTGTTCTCTATTGCCTTTAAAAACTCTTTGGACAATTTACAACGTTTAAAAAAAAAAAAAAACTCCCAGGAAGTGATTCTCACGGGCTATCTTGATCATTACTCAACAAATACGGGCCATTGTAAATACAATAATACAGTGATTATTAGTTCTTAATGATGAAGATCATTAAGGTCATTAAGAAATCAAACTAAGAGTAAATTAGACTCTCTGATACTATGAAACACATGACTGAGAAATAACTCACTATCAAACATGAAATAAAAATAACTTGTTTTGTTTAATTGCAAAGTCACAGCTGAGATCTAAGAAAGGGCATTTGGTTTTTTCACTTTCTCTTGTTCACCTTGGAAATGGGTCAGGCTGTTGCCCAAAATCTGATTCTTGGGGGAGCCATTGAACCTTTCAAATGAATTGATTCAATAGTCTAATGATTTACTCTAGTGATTAAAATTTAAAGTCAGTTTCTTACACTTGAGTTGATTTTAAAAAAATATCAGCCTTTGGGAAGAGAGAGGTAGATGTCAGGATGATTAGAATTTACAGTTCAGTCATGGTGAATTTTAAAAATACATTTTTCTTTCAATAATTATTTTATGTGCTGCATGAGGTAAAATTTACAAAATCGGCACTAAAGTAACGTGGGCACTCCGGGGAGGACAATGATGAGGTTTGTTTTTGTCGAGATGTCTGAGGCAGATTCAATTGCCCTTTGTTAACTGTGAAATGCCTACTGTGTTGTCCAAAGATACAAAGTTAAGTGAAATTCAAGGACTATGAAGTCACCCGGCCTCTCAGTGTTCTGCAGGACTTGGAGGAAGGGGTGACAGGAGGCACGATCCTACCTTGGAGACAAGGGGAGCTTGCTGGAAATCACATGCACCCATGGACTGAGCAAAGCACTAGAAAACACTGACATCAGAGACCAAAGTAAGGGAAACCAACTGCTCTTTCTACCTAGAAACAGCTGAAAAAAAAACCCCGCGAGGGTACAGGATTTAGCTTTAGCACCACGGACAGCGACAAGCGCCCTCTTCCTCCCTGGCAGGGCTGTGTGCATCCGGAAACTAGGAAACTAGGACGAGTTTGAGGCAACCAGTGTGGACTTCTGCTTCGAGATCAGAAAGTATATAGTCACTTCAGAACAAGGGGACAAGCGAATAAAAATTGTAACACACTTCTTCCTTGCTCTTCTTCTTAGGGAGATTTTCCTGAAGCAGGGGTAGGAGTTGCAGGAATGCTTTTGGGAAGAGGAAACCCAAGCCCCAAACCTTTCGGCCTCTGCATAGCTTGAATGGGCTCTGCGATCCCCTTGCCGTCGCGGCCAAGGCCCGAGCCCGGGGTCCAGCCCATACTCTGCAGCATTCGATTTCCGATGTTGCTTTCAAGGATGGGCTGAGCGTTTTCACCTACAAATCCTGAAATGAGAACATGAGAGCAGGCGTGACAGTGGAGGGAGGTGAAAATCTTCGGCTGTGAAAACTACTTCCTGTTAAGTGTTTTGTTGTCAACAAAGTCCTAGGAGGGTTATTTATGCGCTCTGGACTCATCTTTCAGGACTATCTGTAGTTGAGGTAACAAAACCATCCCTCTCGCTTAGACACTCAGTCCTACCACTTAGCAGCTGGGCCAGTTATTCAGTCTCTTAGGCTTTTGCTTTCTCAAACATAAAACAGGCACAATACAACAGACTGCCTGTCTCACACAACTGCAGTGTGTGAGGGATCGAGGGAGAGCATGTATGTCAAGAGCATTCTTAGAGCTTGATCTACACTACAAAGGGGTTTATTTTCATTGCCATTTATTTTAATACCATCAGTCTGGCCAGGCCTTTGACACTGAACAGATCCCAAACTAAAACCAAGCACAAAGCACGAATGGGGGCATCCGGAATCCCCAGGAATTTACAGTCTTAGTTCCTTCTCCTTTGTATTCTTTAGCCTTCTGCACCTCTAATTCTCTTCCACTTTGTCCTCATGGAGCCACGCTTTGAGGACCACAGAAGTGGGTAAGGAGGGAAAGACAGAGGAAAAGGAATAATGAAGATATACACAAGGTATGATTAAAAACACACTGAATATAAAGAAAAGTATTCTAGTAAAAGACATATCGGCACCCACCTCCCTCACTGTGAACACTCCTCCCGTATCCTTGCCTCTTTCTGAAGCAGTCCCGGAGTCCTCTTTCATCAGTGGCTTTAGCTGTGTTATCACAGCTGCCTTGCGGTTCTTGAGTCAACTCAAGACATCCACCTTTCGTGGTTATTTTCACTTGGAGAAGAGCCGGAAGTTGCAGGGTGCCGGATGTGGAGGATAAAGTGGATGAGGGCGCAGCGTGATGTTTTACGAGCTGCCTTTACTTGGCAGCGGCATTCCCTGTACTTCTTAGAGACACTCTCAAAAGAGGACTTCCGGAATGCTTCAGAGGGTGGCAGGATGATGGGTAGGAGTTGGAAGAGAAGGGGGGCATTGTGAGGTGGGTGTAGGACAATGTATCTTTTACTGTAAGCTATCTTAAAAATTTTAAATATTTACCATACATTTTGAACACACTACATGTCTTCACAATAGCTCTCCTAAATCTCCAGGGATAAAGGTATCTCCTTTTAAAATACTATTAGTACGTGTACATAGCATATTGTAGTTCTCCTTACTTCCTTTTCCCTCCCTCTTTCTTCCTTCCATCTCTAGATTCCTTTTCCACTGGCAAAAGATCTACCTTCCTCATTCCTATTATTCATTCTTTTATTTTTATTTATTGATTTATTTTTTTGAGACAGTGTCTCGCTTTGTAGTTCAGGCTGGCCCTGAGCTCAGCCTCAAACTCACATCACAGCAATCCTCCTGTCTCTGCCTCCCGAGTGCTGGGATTACAGGCGTGAGCCACCACGCCCGGCACTGTGGTATGTGGTACTGGTTGCTGCTGGGCATGAGTCTCCATGCCCAGTATTGTGTGTGGTTACTGGGGATCAAACCAGGGTCCTTGTGCTTGCAAGACAGGTGCCGGAACCACTGAGCTAACTTGCCGGCCCCATTCTTTTCTTTATAAATTATTTACACTTTGAGTTCCTCATATAAGAGAAACCGTACAATATTTAACTTTCATGATCTGATTTATTGCACTTAACATTGTCATCTTAGGGTATATCCTTTTTTCTACAAATGACTCAATTTTTTTTTTTTTATGGCTGAGTCTTACTCCACTATGTATACACACCAAGTTTTCTTTACCCATTTATCAATTGTTGGTGCTAATGTAGCTTGCATGATTTAGCTATGAGCCAAACTTTTAGCTAATATATAGCTACTTGGAGTTGTGCTGCTACAAAAGTGGGTATGCACTTATCCCTGTGATATGATGTCTTAAACTCTTTTGGGAAGATACCTAGAAAGAAGATAGCTGGGGATATGGAGTTTATGACTTCAGTTTTTCAAGGAATCTCCACACTGATTCCCATAGTGGATGTAGCAGCTTGCAGTCCCATGGATAGGGTTGGCTTCCTCCCCCCTTTCCCAGCCTGTTGTAATTGGAAAGGCAACTCCCCTTTCAAAGACCTGAGGATGCTGTGATGTACAGGGATAGCACATTCCTGCTCTGAAACATGGGCTGCGCCTTCACCGGAAGCTCAATGTTCTCAAACAGTCCTGGGTCAGGCGGTCTCCAACATCGGCCTGACCCTCCATCTGCACCCCCTTTCCTAGAGCCCTTCACTCTTTTCCTTCACCATCAGTTTGCTTCCTCCCTGACTCAAGAATATAAGAGCCTTCTCCTCCCTACCTCACACCCTTCCAGCTTGTTAAACACACACACACACACACACACACACTAGATGCTCTTTGTCTAACTCCTCTGAGACTCTACCCAGGATGGCAACACAAGGCCCAGAAGGGTCCGTGGCATCAATAACAATGTGAAAAATACATATTACCTCGGGGAACCCATTGCACAGCACCATTTCTTGGCCTGGATGGTGGTTACACCGATGAGGAAGTCATGACTGTGCTTTCAAGAACACCTATACCTTTCCCTGAGTTCCGAGTCCCGGGTGCATCTGCAGTGGAAGGTGAGAGTGACGCAGCAGTGACCTCACCCGTGAACCTCTGCGCACCATTCTAGGGGACAGCAGCGTGCTGCTCCCTGTGATCCTGACTTAAGGGACTAGAAAGCAGCAAAAGCGCTGGAGCTGCCTCTTACTAACTGCACCTCTCATTTCCACGGACACACCATTCATTGATTTTTAAGGCCTTGTGCCAAATGTTTTGGAATTCTTGATCTGAGGTGCCCTGCAGGGCTTGGAATAATAATAGTGACTCTTGCCATTTGCTAAATTTATTACAGGGAGTAAGACAGGCTCACCACCAAGTTCAGGCGGCTTTGGACTCATCAGATGGATTCCCATGTTACTAAAGCAAGAACCTTAACATGCAGCAGAAGAAACACCTCCCATATATACACGGCTACAGCGTTGATGGCAGTGGCTGGTCTCAGTCTCTGTTATTATTTACTGCTTGAACAGGGAAAAGTATATACAGAGATTTTATATGTGTGAGTGTGGTTGTATGTGTGTGTCTGTGAGGAAGAGAGACGGAAAATGGGACTGCTTGCAAAATCAAAGACTATCCCTTTGTCAGACATCTTGCTAAATGTGTCTGAAAGACAGTGTGGCCATGGCGGTGACCCAGCTGAGCTCCAGGGTCTCGGGCTTCCTCCGGGCAGCTGCAGATGGGCTCTGGCCGGTGTGCCGGGTGCCAGCACCTCCCTCCTGTCCCTGAGTTTTCAGAAACTGCCAGGAGTTCATTTATTTCAGTCCATAAGCTCAAATCAAAGCAGGGTCCAGTGCTGCTTCAGGAAAGGCTACACCTCTGTTTATATTCAGAGTTTTGGCACAGCAGCTCACAGAAGTTCAACTTTAAAGTTGGTTTAATATGTAAGGAAAAGTATGAGGCCAGTTTAGAACATCTCTAAGGAAACTGCTAAATTGTGGTCTGGTTTTGGTCCTGCCGGGAATGGCTGATGACAACTGGCCCGTCACCAGTGTAAGACGTGCGTGTTGTAAGGGTCTCAGGCTTGCAGACCGGGCGGCCAGCCTGAGCTAGGCTAAGCTGCTGAACTGTGCTTTTGTAATGGTGAAAATGAACTCATTCTAATTTTTATGAATGCTGCTTTCATTTCTTAGCTTCGCAAAAAAAAAAAAAAAAATATATATATATATATATATATATATATATATTTATATATATATATATATATATTTATATATTTATATATATATATATTTTTTTTTTTCATATATATGGGATCATTTTGTACTTTGATGAGAAGAAGAAATAAAGACATTTAGTTTAATTTAATACTTAAATGCTGAGCTTCTCCATACAGGAAAACAACCTAAAAACAGTAGCAGACCCTCCCGCTGGGATGGACCCTGGAGTGGGAGGCCCGGCCCACCCCATGCTGTGTGTCAAGGCTGCACATGGCCTGAGCCTCTGCTGTCCATTCAGGGAGAGTCAGTTTCAGGAGTAACCATCCCCTCAGAATCCTGGAAGAGACATGATAATCTAGAATGGTGACGTGGATAAGACAAGATAAAAAGTATAATCCTTGGTTAACTAAGGAAATTTAATACCTTAAAAGGCCAGTTGGATATGCCAAATATTTCTGGTTTTGCTTGGTATGGCTACTTGAAAGCATACCTTATAAAAATAGTAACCTATCATTACCACTCACAACTTGCCTTTTTCCTACTGTAAATATTCAGACTATTTTTCTGTTCAAATGTTAGTAGGATGTGGAAGAAAAGATACAAAAGTCACAGAGTTGTAAAGACCTCACTTGTCCATGGCAACACAATCACTTTGGAGTATATTGTGCACTGAGACAGCGGGCACTTCACACAACCCAAAATGTACAGAAGAAAAGTAGACTCTTTGTATCAGGTTCTCTATGGTGTTATTTCAACAGAGAGCAAAGCAGCGGCAGGAGAGACTCGTTTTGGATAATTCTGAGTGGAAACTGTAGAGTGGACAAAATAGTTTTTTAAAAAGTAGTAGCCACAGCCTCTCAATACTTAAATTGTTTTGCCATCAAATCTTTGATAAGCTGTAACTTCTTCCAAAATCACAGAGCAGCGCCCACATTGCTGACTGCTTTAAAAGAAGTGTTAATGATATTCTTCCTCTTTTGTTCGCTGCCTTTTTTCACCTTTACAGATGATGGTTTTCAAACTATAAAATGCATTGTGCTGGGAAACCTTCTTGCTTCAATAGTTCTCCATTTTATAACAGTAAATCTACATCCTTTGCTACAGAAATGTCTACTTTCTCTGGGTTTGTGACTCTGAGTGAGACGGAGAACAAACCACACATTAAAAAAAAATCAATACTGAACCTTATCAATATTCATTTTACTTTGTCAATACAAAATAAGAGGTGAAAGAGCAGTAAATAAGCTAAAGCACTGAAATAAATTTGGTGTTCTTGTCACAATTAATAAATGTTTAGCCAATAACACCTTCGGCTGGTCTACAGCCTTCTAAAGAGATTGAAATTATGCTTCAATGCTGCTGCTAAAAGAGGGAGAGAAAAATTTCAATATGCTAGCGCATAAACAAGATCAGATTTGGGATTATTAATTTTATGGTGGACTCAAATCTTTTTAAAGGTATTATTCCCTATTATGAATATAATATATAACTTAACCTTGAGAGTTATAAACTGTTATACAAGTCCAATTTGGGATTACACAGTTAAAGTGCCTAAGTACCATGTATTGTCTTGGTAAATCTTTCCTACACTTATTGCTTTATTGCATAATATTTCACATGGAAATAGGAGAGGATTATCAAACAGTGTTCAAGCTGTCATTCATTTAATGCTTCCTCTCATTCGCATGAGAGAGAATTTTCTTCTCTTCTATTTTTCCAGTTTAGATTTAATATTTACTAAAAGTAAAAGTAAAAGTACATCTCAATTCATTGTGAGCTCTTGGGGAGATCTGCAAAGACCTGTAAAAACAGCAAGAATATCTTTTTAAAGATGCAAAGTTCACAGATAAACTGATGATGGATCATGTCACTGGCCACAGTCCCGAACTTAAAAATTATGATGTTCAGGGACACAATGATTCCAGATTCACAGCCTCATTATCACAATGTATTTATGCAAAAAGCCTTACTTATTTTACTTAGGAAAGTAGTCTTGACCTTTTTGTTGATTCCTTAATATAATAAGATATTCTATTTAAAACTGAAGGTTTTTAAATAGCTTCAATTTCTTCTTTTTTGAGAGGAACAGTCATGCATTGATTTGAAAAAATGCCCTGAAAATGAGTAACATATTTCCCTTCTATGACTCTTTGAGTAACTAAAAAATGCATGAAGTTTTTATGAATTTTATCTTTTAAGTAAATTCCAGAAAAAAAAATAAAATCTCAAATCTTAAAAGAATCACAACAGCTTTGAAATGTAATGTCTGGAATATGCTGTGTGAGCTTATGACGAGAAGCTATTTGAGGCCAAAGTTTAATGTTTGCACCCATTCTCTGCATAAATGATTTCCGCAGATGCTACTGAATTGTAACATCGAAATCGCTGTGCAGGAATAATTATATTATCCTTTCCTCCACCATTATCTTTCCCTTTGCACTTCACACATGTTCTCAGTGTTCGGAGCTGACCCTGGCAGGCGCTTTTCCTGACTGTTCAGGTCCTGTCCCTGCTGCTAACATTTGAGTCACTGATAGACAAGAAGATCCAGAGTCACTCGGCTGCAGTGGGGCATGCCAAGGAATCTTATCCCTGCTTCATGGAAAATGTGAACTGGAGAATTTAGCCCATGTATTTGATTAAAAAAGTGACTGTTCCTTTGGAAGGGATTTATTAGAAATATTTAATGAATGCTCTTTATCTCTCCATAGTAAACGCTGCACAAATTCCCCATAAAATTGAAAGCATATAAAAGATTCAAATCAATATATGCATCAAAACGGTTTTTCACATATAGCATCTCACAAAGAGGCAGAGCTGTTATAGAAGGAGCAAAGGTTTCCGGGTCACACCTGCCCAGGGGGACCCTTGACCTGACTGTTGAATAACCGCATCATCTTAGGTAGCTGACCCATCACTTCTCTGCAACCCAAACACTTTACCATCTGTAAAGTGATGACAATGCCACTCAGACAGTGTTTTAAAGATAAAAAAGAATAAAGCTGTGGTACATAGTAAGTGGTAAGTATTCATCTGCATGAATTCCAGCGCGCTGTGTCCACATATCCACCTTCTTATCCTGAGTCTGAAGACTTGGGACTGGGTGGAGGGCCAGGCATCAGGACACGTGTGAGGTCGTAATGTGGCCCTTCACACCGAGTGATTGCGTAGTTGTGTCTCATCATAAATCATTCCTCAAGTTTTTTTTTTTTTTTTCAATGAAGAGACAACATAAACTTCACATCTTTTATTCTCTTAAAGCTCACCACATAAAAATCCTTAAATATCCTTTTCTTCTCACTGCTTATTCTGTTGATAGAGATCCTGTTTCCATTGTCTATAGTTAAAATCACTTTCCTTATAAAGTCTGGATAAATGAAGTCGTGAGAACCTGTATAGACATGAGAAGCCCAGGAGCCCGGGCAGTGGGTCCAGGTGGATCGTCCTCGGCACTCACATCGAGTGTCCTTGGAAAGCACTGCCAGTCAGAGCTCGCCAGCTGGTGACCCACTGGTACTCGCCATGGTGCTGCCTACAGATAGTGTCCAGCCGTCTTCTCTTGCCACTGACTCGCACTGCCCTTATCGCTGTTCTTGCCCAAGAGTGTGCAATGCAACACACACGTCCTCTGGCCAAGCTCAAGGCTCCCTACCAGGAAGGCCTCCAGCCCCCTCTGCTGAAGGGTGGCTTCCCTTAGCCCAACACAGGAGCTTTGTCCTGATCACACTCATCCCTAGAAAGCTGTGTAACTAACAACAGGGCATTGCTCTCGAGGAGATGTTGTTAGTTCTAGTGCTGTTGTGGTCTAAATAAGGAAAGGTGAACCTGGGATTGCTGCGGAGCTGGGGCGAGAAAGTGGAGGAGCACGCGAGGTGCTGGGTTCCCACCTGCTCCGACTCGGGCCTTGCATTCGATGCTACTGCCATGTTTCCCAATGCATTGCTATTGATCTCCTGGGGTTGTTTATTGTTTCATGTACGTGAGCTTTGCAGGACATCTAAACAGCTTCTGAGGCCAACACACACAAGGCCTTCGTAGTCCTTGTATCTTTGATATCTCAGAGTCTTGCAGCAGGGCAGGTATATGGCATAGATCCATCTATGATTGGCTGCCTAGGAGACATACACATGCATATTCGATCCATCCTGATGCCAAATGCAAATGATTTGTTTCATTCTTTTCTCGAAACTGTGCCTTCTTTCCAGTGCAAGTGGTCAAGGATTTGCGGTATCTGACTCTCTGTGATCTACAAGTCCACACCATGCTCCACTCTAAGCCCCCCGGTCTTACCTGTAGCAGAAGGTCCAGGCAAAGGCGCAGCTTTTCTTCTCCTTTTGATGTCTCCAGTGCATAAGGATCCTAAATGCATACTTGTTTGCCTACAAGTAATTATCAGAAAAATGCTATTAACAAAGAAGGAAAAAAATGACACATAAATACACAGCTTGTATAATCTGAACTTAAATCAAAACACCCTCCACAAAGATGGAGCTGCATAGTAAAACCACCAATCTTGTTTATATCGAAACATAATTACGTTTGTTGACAAGCGTTCAGCAGCTAAATGCGTCCTCATAAATTGTTACTGGAATGAATAATATAAAAGGAATGCTTTTTAATTTTCAAAACTGGCAATCTTTCTGGCTCAACATAAAATCAAACACTGTTGCTCCTGACAGGAAAATAGCTAAGATTAATTATCTAAAGAGATCACAATATTGTTGCTAGGTTATCAATTGGTTACTAATGCTTTACTGTCAGAACAACATTTATTACAGGAAAAGTATGATCAATTTCTTTTAGGATGTTATGCAGCAGCAAATTCTCTTAAAGCATTTTAAGTAGATAGAAGGAAATAGTGATGTTCTCTTCATAAGTTGTATGATTAGAACTGTTTGTTTATTAGTAAGGTGAGAAAATATAATTGGAATACACTAATGCTTTCCTACTGCTACCAAATAATCTAAAGTGATTCTGGGTTATATCTGCAAAGATGTGATATATAAGGCCAGTGATGTAGACTCTCTGCTCTTCTTGGAGCCAGTCACAAATAGAGTATTCTGTCTAAACTCGAGTTGCTAAACTAAGAGATTTAGAAAAATAAATGGACCAATTGGAAATCCAAATGGCTAATGCCAAGGTGGAAATGATTCAAAATCTCCCACCTTCTCAAGTTCCTGGATCATAATCCGGGTGTGGGGTTGGACTAGGGTCTGGGGTCATGAAGCAGAGATTAATGAGGTATGTTTATTACGGTTCATGATCTTTCAGTAATACGTGGAGATATGTCATACGATCATGAGGTTTTAAAGGATCCAATTTGAAAACATTATTAGGAAAAATAAAAGGAAACAACAAAACAGGTAAGAACAAAGAGATTAACCATGCACACACAGAGGTTTATATGCATGAAAAAATTAGCGATGGGGAGGGAAATTACTTCCAACAGAGACTGTGTCCATAAAGCAGAGTTAACAATGGAACGCCTGAAATATCCCAGGGGCACAAACAGAAATACCTACCGTGAAAATCTACCAACAATGCTCAGCAGTAAATGCCTCATTTTCCCTTGCCCTTGTATCCAGACCACACTATTTCTCTGTTTTAGAAACAAAATCTAATCTTTAAAAAGTTAGTCCATGCAGTTACCATCTTTGTTCTCAAAACGTTCATTAACAGGCAAAACTAACATTTTACTGGGCTTTGAGGTGGGTATGGGCTCATGAAGCCAGGAAAAATGAGTGTTCTGACTACATTTACTTAAAAAAAACAAAACTATACAGACATTTTTCAAAAATCAGAAAGATTTTGTAACAGAACTGACTTTGCTTCCTCTGTGAGGATGAATGCAGCGTAACATTTCATCCTGAAACAATTAGGAGGGGCGTGGAAAGCAGGAAGGAAAAGAGACGAAACCTGCCTCTCTTGTCCTGCAGGAAGTTGGTCCAAGCATGCCGAGAAGTCACAGACATTTGAAGTAACTAGGGACATTGGTATCGGTGGCAGGGACAGGGAACTTCCCTAATTACTACTAGAAATGATTGATTGCATTCCTGTTAACAAGTCTAAACATGTTGAAGGGATGTACATGTGGGAAAGCTGTGCTTCTAGTCAGTGTCATTCTAATGCTGCAGTATCTCTGTTCTACTTCCACACCGAACCAAAAGAGAAACAGTTCTTGGCTGCAGAAATATAAGTGTCTTGTAGACGCACGACGTTGCCTGCTATAGAAAAGCCAGCATTTCTATCATCGGAAGGCTCATTTCATTACTGCTACAGGTGCCCTTCTCCACCTTTTCCTTCGACCTGGTTATGCCATCTGTCTAATGCCCTTAGTTCATTTATGAGGCAAATGTGACCTTCAGAGTTGTCCATTTTATATGACAGTGATGGCTTCACTGGTCTGTGCAGAGAAATGTTCGTAGCTCAAGATGTCTGGAGTGCCGTGTTTGGAAAGGGTTGGGACACTGTGAATGGAGACAGTTGGGATTTGGGGGCCACAGAGGACACATATGTCCCATGGCAGCCTTTGGATTTTACAGGTAATGCAGAGTCATTAAAAGTTTAACAGGAGGGCCAGGGATTTAGCTCAGTGGTTTTGGCACCTGTCTTGCAGGCGCAATGGCCCAGGTTCAATCCCCTGGTAACGACATACAATACTGGGCATGGAGACTCACGCCTAGCAGCAATCGGTACCATATACCACAGTGCCAGGCGTGGTGGTTCACGTCTATAATCCTAGCCCTCAGAAGGCAGAGGCAGGAGGATTGCTGTGATGTAAGTTTGAGGCTGAGCTCAGGGCCAGCCTGAACCACAAAAGTGAGACTCTGTCTCAAAAAAAAAAAAAAGTTTAACAGGAATGACAGAGCAGATGGGTAGGAGGGTGGGAGGAAGCTTGGTGTGGGTGTGCTGACACAGAAGAAAGGGAGCCCTGGTCTGCAGTTGTCCAGGCACGATTCCCTCCCTGGGGCTCAGTGTGGGTTTGGGAATAAAGGAAGGCGCCAAATTGCGGCACAGCTGGGGCTTCTGGCATGCCTGGGTGTGGAAGGGGTCTTCATGAACCAGGCATAAACCTTGGAAGTATTTAGAAAAACTAAGCTGGATTTCATTACTATCATATATGTTTAAGCCTCATGCTATGCTAAATACTTATTAGCTAGAGAGAAAAAACACATTTTTAGAAATAATTACGAGGCAGGCCTCAGTGTGCTACACGCAGGGGCGTTCTCCACGACCCCCAGCATCGCCGGCTTCCGCAGGTGCCGCTCTCCCACCAGGTGTACGTAATTGGAGATTTTAATTGCGTGGAAATCACTCTCCCAAGTCAATACTGCACAATTGTGTTTATTTTTTCTTTTACCACTACTTAAAATGTATTAGGAAGGCATGCCTACAAAGATAGCAAAAAACAAACTTCAGGAACAACAGTCTCTTCTAAACCTTTTTCTCATCTGCCAGAGCAAAAATTCTCTTTTGGTTATCTTTACAGAGCAAATGGAATATAACATTTTCATTCAGTTCTCCTTCCTACCCGACACGCACAGAGAAGCAAAGAGAAATGTGCAAGGGGAATAAAAGTAAAGGAATAAAGTCAGCAATGCTGCACCGGGAGAGCTGGGCCGGCCTGCCGGAGGGATATGCGCTCCAGGACGGGCCAGGCGGGGAGGAGCGGCGGGATCGCCCAGCTCCAGGAGGCCTTGCCCCCTGTGCCGCCCGCAGGCCAAGGGTGTCGCCACAAATAACAGTTAGGGTGCCGTTAGCTGGTTCTTTGCTTATGCTCAGTGTGAGACCTGATGGGCAAACTATTCAATTTAGAGTCCATGGGTGTCTCCAAGGCGGTCTCATTCCTTCACCTTACTGAGACATCTGTCTTGGCAAAGCAGGACACTTGGCTTACTGTTCAAGGTGACAGGTGGAAGCTCTAGTTTGTCTCTTTATTTCTCTTGTTTCTGCTGTGGTGTTTTGAAGAATGATAAGCAACGTCTCATGGACAAAGCCGAAGTTATTAATGGATAATATTAAGAGCCTCGTGTGAAAGGCATTGTGAGGAAATCAGCCAACAAACACATCAGTGCGTTTCTTTCTGACGCATTTGCCCGGGGGAGGGGGAAGAGGAGGAATCAAAGCAGCGTGCCTGCGGTGGTGGAGACAAGGTGAGGCCTCTGACAAAATTTCTAGTATTAGGAGAGCAAACTTTACAAGGAAGTCTTTCTGTTTTGTCTTGGGTTTTAAGCTCTCAATTGGCTTACCTTGAGGCACGCTGGCAGCTGCCCTTTTACATCTATGCGTGGGGGGGTTCCAGAGGCACACCTCATGGGGAGGGGAAAGTAATAAACCCAAAACACTCTACAGAGAAAAAGACAAAGTCCCAGCCAGAACCACCTCCCCGGGAACCTAGTTCTGACAGGGCTGACAGGGCTGAGCGAGCGTGTCAGACCCAGTCACAGCAGAGGAGACAGCGGGAGCCTGTCGCTTCCTGTGTGCATCTGCGGACAGAGGCTGTTTGGAGAATTAGGCCTGGTCGAAGCTGCCCCGCGGACACCGCGTTTGGGCAGCCTCTGATGGCTGCAGAGGGGAGACGAGCAGATGTGACTCTGAGCCCCGGCACGTGGCAAGAACACTCATTGTCACTTGGAGCAGCACAGGCTCAGACAGGGCATCAGCTGCACAGAAAGGGAGCAGGTCTGCGGTGTCACCGAGGAGCAATCTGGCAGCACGGGGTGGGGCGGGCCGGGCCATCCTCGAGGTGTGGGCTGCTTTCCTACCCGCCTGCCGCCCTCGCGTCCTCAGGGTCGCCGTGTCTGTCTATGAACGGAAACAAGGCGGAGAGCGTGAAGCCCTTCTCCCTTCGTGCAGAAATGCAGGGTGGCGCCGAGGCTTTCCAAGCACAGCTGTTCTTCACCAGCAGGAGAATCACTGGTGACACATCCTGCTTTTGACGGGTTTTCGCTCCAAGTCCTGCTGCACCCGATCATTGTCACAGGGTGATCACAGGGGCCTTGGCTATGGCCATCATGCACCTCACCCACCGGCTTTGGATCTGGAGCCTTCTGTCTGTCTGTCTGTCTGTCTCTTTTTCAGTCCTTTGACTTCACATTCATCCCAGTCTCGATTCACTTCTCTTTGGAACAAGCTTGACTCTGGTGAAGGTCGTTTGAGTTTTAGTTCACAGAACTGCAGTGTGTTCGGGGTCTAGAGACTGGAGCCGGGCTGCCCTGGATTTGGCCCATCCCGGCACCCGTCGCACACATCTCACTTCTGCTTTAGTCCTCAGTGTGCACGCCCCGCCCGGAACCTGACCTGGTGGAGGAGCTCTTCCTTCCGTCCATTCCTTCTCTTCCTCCCTTTTTTTTCCTCCTTCCCTCCCTCCCTTCTTCTCTCCTCCCTTCCTTCCTTCCATGCTGGGATTAAACCCAGGGCCTCTGCACTGAGCTGCACCCCTTTTTCAACTTAAAAAAATTTTTTTCTACTACACCATACAACTTAGTCTACCCTCTCCTTATTAAACTTTTATGGATTCTATGGATTGGGAGAAAAAAGAGGAATCAAGATATATCATGTACAGATACAAATGCCCTTTGATGAATACGATTGCTATATATTTTTAAATTGCACCAATAAAATTGATAATAATAAAAAAAGCCACTTCTGCAGAAAAGTGTGATACTGGGAGATACATGTGAGAAGGAAGACCCTATTGAGAAAAGAAGGTGAGGTGACAAAAAGGACCGCAAATCCATGCTGGAGAACCTGTCTGCGCAGGGGCTGAAGGTTGTGCTGGCCGGCGGGGACACGCGTGCGCCAGTGCGGAAGGGTGGTGCCCCTGCTGGCACCTGGCCGGAGCTGGCGCAGGGCCTTGCTGCTTTCCTGTGCCCACTGCCTTTCAGCAGGCTCGGTGACTTCATTTATAACTGCTTAACATTCTAGGGGCATAAATAGGGGAGACCGCAAAACGCACGCGCTGGATTGAACGGGAAGTGACGTTGCGGAGCTCGGGTTTCGCTCGGCTGCGTCTGAGATGCTCTGGAGGGCCAGCGGCTCCGCGCGGTCAGCAAGGCCCCGGGCCTTTGTGGTGGACTTGGCAAACGTCACTCTAGACAGGGAGTGTCCTCCGGCGCCCTGGGGAGGCCCCTGTGACGTCACAGCCCTGCATGGTGTCCACACCTGTGCAGCTGGGACCTCATGGGGCTACTCTTTTTTCCACGATGCCCACATGAGGGGCCAGGACATCTGAGACATCAGAAACAGGTAAGCAGTTCGTTTAGTTTGGAGTATGTCAGAGGGCGCTACCACATACATCCAGGGGTACTGGAGTGGAGGTTAATGTATTATTAGTGAGTAGGATTCACTTGGACGTGTAAGCCAATCCTGTTGGAGTAGCATCTCTGTTATGCGGCTATCCTTGAAGAACACAGTGTTTTCGACCTTAAACCACTTCCACAGATGTGCAGGGACTGAGCTCCACCGGATCTATTTCTTAAGAGCAGCAAGGCCCATGGCTAATTCATTTCTCCTGAGAGCCTCTCCTTCAACATGTACAGGCCTTGCCAGTGTCAGGCACTGTTAGTTATGAATGGAGCCAAACCAAGCATGCTGGGGTTACTGTAGATACTTGTTTTTATCATCATATTTTCTTGAAGTTCCGATGTCTTGATATGTAAGCACTTACTTTGATACAGAGAACTGCAAAACTTAGTCCATTTCTTGGGCTTTGCAGTGTAAATACCTGTAAAACCACGCTTTTCTACTTACACCAGCATGTACACGTATGCATCTTAATTAAAAAGTGTTTCCATTTCTACATAATTTTGCATTTCACTACGTGTAACTCTTTGAAAAGAATGTTTTTAGCCCCTCCTCCTCCGTGTCAGGTTTGGAGAGGTGACTATGACGTCCACAATGGTTGTGCCGGGAAATATTAACCCCACTGTAAGCCTCATTACTTATCAGGAGGGTTTTGATGACACTAACTCATCAAGAGTGTTTCAGGAATTTCCTGTGTCAGTTGAGATAACTAGAAAGCAGAGGCGCATTAGTTTTGCCAATGAGATCTTTGAACTTCTTATAAAGTTTGGTTACTGAGGTCTGTACTCACTGTATGTAAACAACACACTGACTTTTAAATGGCCATGGAGAAAAACACTATGACAAGTGATTTCAAACAGCCTGTCTTTCCATTTCTCATTTATATAATGCATTTCTTTAGAAAAACATACAAACCTCCACCTTTTTCAATTGCAGAGATCAAATGTCAAAGTTTAGTGATTGTGATAGTTGTGATTTCTGAGTGTTGTCATTATTTTTCACATACATAAAGCCATTCTCATATTTAAGATGCTTATTTTAGAAGAATTAACAGTTGGATGGAAAGCAAGAAAAAGATACAGGAAGTAGTTAAGTAAGCTTTTTGGGAATCAAACCTTTTTGGGGGAATTTAACCTAAAATATGCACATACACTATCATTAAGCTATGATATCAACCCAAGTTAACAATATATAGCTCAGAAATAAGACTTGGGAGGAAAGAAAGAAAGAAAGAAAGACCACACTCTCTTCTATTTTACCTGGCAAAGTTGTTTAAAATTTTCGTTTTGTCACAGGTATGATGGGGATCCTGAGTATTTCTCTCTCAGGGTAGTTTTGGAAATGAAATGAGTTTAAATACATCACGACTCAGTCTTAGCTATTAAGGCATGAAGTAGGAACACAACAGGAAGGTGCGTGTCGCATGTCCTTTCCTGTGAATCCATGGTCTGCAGGGGCAGCAGGTGTCCTCTGCAGAACCTGAAGACCAAAGGGATGAAGCGCAGTTCCTGTTCCCCCCTTGTCCACTGGGGTGAATCTGGGTCACAGCAGGATGTGTACATGATAAGCTGGGTGTCCCTGGCCAACTAGGTGTCCCTGGCCTATTGTTATTACAGTGAAGAGACTATGCCGGGAAATGTATTTTGTGGTGAGAATGAAAAATACAGACACTGATACAGACCTATCGGAAGATGGTGAGCAGATGCTAAGATGATATGCAGCACGACACCGCATATCAGCTGTGGGCTCTTGGGGTGGCTTCTCACCAGCCTCCCAACCCTTCATTCGGAGCGTTCCCCACCCTCAGATCCAACTGATCCCATGGAAAATGAGTAGGAGAAAACGGTGTTTGTATGAAACATATGCAGTCTTTTTTCCATGATTTGCTAAGCAATATAGTATAATCACTTTTTATACGGAGTTTATATTACGAATAATAATCTAGAGATAATTTCATGTAAAAAAAAAGATGTGCATAGGGTATATGCAAATACTACCTTATTTATTTATTTATTTATTTATTTTTGAGATAGAGTTTTATGATGTAGTTCCTTGAGTTCACTATGTAGCCCAGGCTGGCCTTTAACTCATGGTGATCCTCCTGCCTCACTTTCTCAAGTGCTAGCAGTACAGATGTGCAGCACCACACCCCAGATACATTATTTGATGTGCAGGATTAGGGCATCCTTAGATGCTGATATCTGCAGGGTGCCCTTGATCCAACAGTTTGATATGCAAAGGATGACTGTGTACTTTCCGAATGACTCTTAAATCTCCTATAGGGAGGGTGTAGTTTACTTGACAGCATAACAAGCTCACCGCGGTTGGTATATAATAATGCTCTAGGTAGCGAATGATGGGAGATGAGTGAGGAAGGAAGAAAAGCTGGACCTGCACAGGCCTTGTAAGCCACGTGTAGGATTTAATCCCAAAGGCAGAGGAAACCAATAGAAAATTTTAAGTATACACAGACAGATCTGAATTCTCCATACATAGACAGATCTGAGTTCTCCAAATGTCACACCAGACTTGATCTAGAAAATGGATAAAGGGGTAAAGAGAGAGAGAGAGAGAGAGACTGAAAGTGCGAAGGATCAAAACATCAACAGAAGAAATTAAAAGGAGAAGGTAGGCAAAGAAGATTCAGTACACATATAATAGAAACATAATAAAACAAAACCAAAACAGCGAAGCAAAATAAATATAATTCAAATTTATTTTAAAAACAAGGAAAACTTGGGCCGGGGAGTTAGCTCAGTGGTTCCGGCGCCTGTCTTGCAAGTACAAGGACCTGGGTTCGATCCCCGGTAACCACATAGCATACTGGGTGTGGAGACTCACCCCAGCAGCAACCAGTACCACATCCACAGTGCCGGGCGTGGTGGCTCACGCCTGTAATCCCAGCACTCGGGAGGCAGAGGCAGGAGGATTGCTGTGATGTGAGTTTGAGGCTGAGCTCAGGGCCAGCCTGAACCACAAAGTGAGACCCTGTCTCAAAAAACCTAAAAAAACAAACAAACAAACAAACAAAAACAAGGAAAACTATCTACTGAAATAGACTTCACCCATGGGGGAAAACTGCGATAATTAACAGCAGAACAGAGCCAAGCCAAACTCTTGAGCTTTAAAGAGAACGGTGAACATCCTGGGTGTTCAGGCCAAACTAACTTAAATAGGAGAGAAAACCCAGTCGACACCAGGCACCAATAGCAGTTTGTAGACAGGTGATGAAGTAACAGACTTAAGACAGTTAAGGGAAGGCAATTTGAGTAACAGGATCTGTCCAAAGTCACTTGTAAGGAAACAGGGCATGGAAAAATAGTCAATAACATCCTTAACCTGAAGAAAAATCGTTGCATTAGTTTTGCCAGAGAAATCAACAGAGGAATAAACTTCAGAGAAACAAAAACAGAAGAGAAGCACTGACTTAGGAGTCATAGAAACACAGGTGGGGTGGATTCATAAATCTAAGGCAATTTAAGAGCTTATAAAGCAATAAAATAATCCTGGAAATGTGACAGTCACCTGGAGGTAGATATACTCAAGCGTGATTGGAAGCTGCTTTTGTCAGAAATGTGGCGATGCTGCAGATGTATTGCGTTTTTTGTTTTTACTTTGGCTTTTTAAAAAAAAATCGGTTACACAGATGAGTGGGCTCCCCTCTGGCAGATTCACATACACACTTGGTCGTTTCTGCCCACTTCCCCCACACCCACACTCCCTCTTAGTTTCACACTTTTCGGGAATTTTAATGCATGTACTTTCATCAACTCATCTCCGTCCCCCTTCTTTCCTCTTAGCCCTTCGCCCAAGACGGTCTCTCATCTGCTCTTGTGACATCTTGTGTAGATTTCACATACGAGGGAGAATATATACTGTTTCCCTGAGTCTGGTTGAATTTGCTCAAGATGGTGGTCCTCAGTTCCTCCTTTTCTCTGGAAATGATAAAGCTTTGTTCTTCTTCACGGATGAGTATCATTCCACTGCGCACATTTCCCGGACATGCTCTGTCCTTCATCCGCCGATGGGCCCCTGTGCTGTCCCCGCGTGCTGGCCATTGTGCGCCGTACTGCAGCAATGTGGTTGTCAGGTGCCCCTGTAGAATGCAGCTTTCATGGCTGCACACCCATAATGGTGCAGCTGGACCAGATGGCAGCTGCACTTTTAGGAACATCCATACCGATTTCTGTGATGGCTCCACTAACTTCCATTCCCACCAGCAGTACGGAAAGCTTCGGTGTCTTATCTGCATCCTCACTAGTACTGGCTTCTTTTCTTTTCTTTATTTTTTTTCATTCTTTTTTTTTTTTTTAAGGTTTTTTGAGACAGGGTCTCACTTTGTGGTTCAGGCTGGCCCTGAGCTCAGCCTCAAACTCACGTCACAGCAATCCTCCTGCCTCTGCCTCCCGAGTGCTGGGATTACAGGCGTGAGCCACCACGCTTGGCACTGTGGTATGTGGTACTGGTTGCTGCTGGGGTGACTTTCCATGCCCAGTATGGTATGTGGTTACCGGGGATCGAACCCGGGTCCTTGCGCTTGCAAGACAGGCGCCGGAAGCCCTGAGCTGTATCCCTGGCCCTTTTTTTTCATTCTTGATGCTCATTCTCACCTGGTGAGAAGGAATCCCAGTAGACTTTTGGTTTGCTTTTCTGTACAAGCCATGCATGTTGAGCACATTTGATCTACTCACTGGTCATTTGTGCCGCTTCTTTTAAGAAGGATAGATTTCATTCATTCGTCCATTTATGGAGGGGGTCATTTGGTGTTTTGATGTTAAGTTTTTAAGATGCAATTAAGTTTTAGAGAAACAGACTGAAATATTTTGGTTGAAATAAGATGATGATAGGCTTAGGGTGGAACTAAGTGGGACAGAGATGAAACAGAGTTGTCCACATGTTGATACACATCTAAGCCAGCTGATAGAATCACTATGTTTATATATTTTCACTATGTGATGAATTTTGGTAGTAGTTAAGCATCATGTATCTTATTCTAACAATACATATGAAATATCTTTTCAAACCTTAAAACCACCAGTTATAAAGGCATTATAACAGCTCCCAGCCTTAGTGAGTCTCCATGATTTTCCTGTGTCCAAATCTGAAATAAAATTAAGTTATCCATAAAGTTATATAGTCTGTATTCAGCACTGCACTGTAACCTGATGTAAAATACAAAAATCTTTATCTGAGCTTTATTGTCCTTAGAAAGGATAATGCATAGTTTTTATTCCATCTTTCTAATTAGTAATTTAAGCATATGTTCAGCATTTAACTCTAAATGTTTGCCTTTTCCCAAAGCTCGAAGACAGCTGTCCAAGATTTGAATGCCAGAAAACATTTAAATATCAACATCTGTTGAATTATGTTAATTTAGTGTAATATAATTGGGCATGAGTTGGAATTGATCAGAAGTATGTGAAATAAACAAAGGTAAACTCTTACCCATATCTTAGTATACAAATAAATTCACTAAGGGATGATGAAAACCACTTGCTTTTAAAGAAAAATGGTAAAAGAAAAATACTATTAAAAAGAAATTGATTCTTTTAAAAACAAATTCACGCTATTTTTAAATGGATCTAAAAAATGAAAGGATATGAAAATTAGCTAAAATGAATGATACTTAAGTTTACTATTTTTTTTTTATTTTTTTATTTTTTTTTTAGGTTTTTGGAGACAGGGTCTCGCTG
>PVIR01013400.1:0-42429 GCA_004026965.1 Petromus typicus
GAGCTGAAAAAAATCAGCCCACCCAAATTTAATGACCCAATTCAAAAATGGGCATCTGAAATGAACAGATATTTTTCAGAGGAAGAAGTAAGAGCAGCTAAGAAGCATATGAAGAAATGCTCAACATCATTAGTCATTCGAGAGATGCAGATGAAAACAACATTGAGATTTCATCTCACTCCACATAGAATGGCTGCCAGTCAGAATCAGCCAACAGCAAATGTTGGTGAGGCTGCGGAGAAGAAGGAACCCTTCTCCACTGTTGGTGGGACTGTAGACTCGTACAACCCCTGTGGAGATCTGTTTGGAGAATCCTTAAAAAGCTAGGATTGATGGTCCCATCTGACCTGGCCATTGCCTTGCTAGGTATATACACAAAAGAATTAAAAGACTCTTATCACAGTGACATATGTGCACCCATGTTTATAGCAGCCCAGTTTGTGATTGCTACATCTTGGAAACAACCCAAGTGTCCATCAACTGGAGACTGGATAAAAAAGCTGTGGTTCTTTTACAGAATGGAGTACTACTCTGCCATAAAAAAATGATAAGTTTGAATCATTTCTACTTAAATGGACATACCTTGAGGATATCCTCATAAGTGAAATAAATAGGTCCCCGATAGATACATATCGCATCTTTTCTCTGGTATGAGAAAATAAAGATGTAAATGAGTCCTAGCATTGTATGTTATATATTGTGAAATAGAAAATGCTCCATGTAAAATAAGGTGAAAGGGGACAATGTTGAGATTGTAACAAAAAAGTAAGGAAACAAATTTTATATATATGGGGGGGTGGTAGGGTGGGTGGGGCTATGGGAAAAAATGAGAATTAAGTTGTGTCTTATATTGGTACAAATCCCCATTATGGAGTGCAATCATGATGTGTATATTTAATATACCAATAAAGATTTTAAAAAAACAATTCTTATATTGTAAATTTCTACCTTTATCTTCAGGTGACCTCCTCCCACCGTGCACGTGCATGCATGCTCATGTGTGTGTGTGTGTGTGTGCATACGTGTGGGTGTGGGTGCCCAAATTTTCTCTTTTTATAAATCTTTCAGTCATACTGGAGTAGGGTTCACTCTACTTTAATACGAGCTCCTTTAACTGATTATGTCTGCAACAACCCTATTTTCAAACAAGATCGTATTCTGAGGTACTGGGCCATATAAGTTACAACATTTAATGTATTTTTCTTCCTTCCTCCTTTCATCTCTCTCTATTTTCCTCTGACTTGTGGGGTTCTGTTCACTTAAGTCCTACTTGTGTTCTACCCTGTACTAAATGAAAATATACATTATAAGATATGTGAGTCAAAGGACCTCAAAGTCCAGTCCCGCTCCACCAACAGCTACTTGCTTACTTTTGGCAAACCTCTAACCTTAATTTATTCTTTTTTCATCTAGCAGTTGAAAGATTTGGGTTAGATTATCTCAGATCTAAATATCTAGAAGAACCAAGTTGATTGATGGAGCGTAACATAAAAATCTAACACAATTGATGAAAATGTAAGAATTTCAGTTAGACATGTGTGTTTTGAATTCTGTGCTAAGCCAGGCAACTGATTTGATTAAATCTTTGTCAGGGTGGAACACAGTCATCCATTTATTCCAGCATTATGCGGACACAATCTCTGTTAACCTGACCCACGCATGCAGTCCCCCACATAACATTCTCCATACCTAAAGACCTACAAATGATCTTGACAATGTTGTTGCTTAACTCTTAGGAAGGAAAAAACAAATGCAGGTGCCAGCTGCAGCTCTCAATCATGACTCTTGAGTATGATTTTTTCCTGAGCTAATCTTTAGCTACTCTTAGTCACTTAATCAATGTCTGCAAGAAAGCAAATCACTCAAATATATTCTAGGTTTTATGGAGGATTTTATAGGGAAGAATGAGGTCAAACAACACATAAGTATTTTATGTGAACACTCCTAATTAGAAACATCTTTCCTCTAAATCGCTTCTTTGCACTTCTAACCACTTGTTCTCTTTCCTTCCCCCAAACTCTGTCCAAACAGTTCTCAGTCAACTTCTTCATCTTAATCCTCTTTTTAGATGAAGGAGCTTTCTCCTTCAGTGAGAACTCTGTGCTCTGGAGACTCAATCACCCTTCTCTGTGTCATTATCTAAGCACCTGCTCAAGAAGATCGTTTCTGCCTACAAAGAAATGCCTTTCTAACCACAAAGAGCAACTTTTTCACCTCTAGGCATCTGTCTGTTGCAGACTATACTTGCTTGTAAAAGGCCACTTACCTATTTCAGGCTGTACTTGATGTAGGAAGCAATCTTCTTCCCACATTCCTCTAGGGTCTTAGTTATGTAAAGCATTGAAAAATTGTTTCATGGAACTGTTTCCCCTTATCTACAATACAAACATGTGCAGCAAGATCTTCCAGCCTATCTGTCAGGCACCAAGATCATTAACTGACACCAACATTGCCCTGGACCAAAGCATCTAATTCTTTCAGCACCTAAACTATTTAGAAGGCAGGCTTTCTTATTCTATCCAAACTCTATTAGAAAATTTACTTCTAATTAGAAGGAAAAATACGAAAGTGTTGAACATTGTGCAAATACAATTTTCTCAGATGATTAGACCCTTTTTCTTTTGAAATGAATAAATGAAAGGGGGGCAGAATAATAATGGTACAGATTTTACTTTTTAAAGTTTGAATAAAATTAGCATAATTTCCCTTTTATTAAGCTACACTAGATAGAAAGCACATTATAGACAGTGTAGGTGGAAATGTGGGTGGACACATAGGAGGGAAAATGAGAAAGCACTGAAAATGCAGCTGAAATAATGAGCATGTAAGATGAAGAACAACAGCAGCAAGGATCAGCTTGGAGGATGGAAGTATCTTGACTTTGATCACAGAAAATAAGAAAGAACCATTCCTCCGAGCTGAGACACTAGAGTCTTCTGGTGCAAGGGAATTGATAGATAGCCAGAGACCAAAGGACACTTTGCCATTGACTTGAGGTTAAAGAATTATAATTTGTGCTTGAAAGAGAAAAAAAAAAGCACACTACCATTTACAGAGATACCTAGTTTCATTAACATTAACCTCAGTGGAAATAATAGAAACCACACAGTTTGCTTCCATTTGATCTGGAGCAAGCTTGCTTGAATGTAAGACACTAGGTTTAATGTTCATTCTGGTCACGTACCTGAAGGGATGGACAGCACAACCTTCTACATACATCCTACCTCCTTTATTCATTTTACAAATGGGGAAATGAAAGCTCACTGTGGATTTGCAAAAACAATGAGTTTTTTAAATCTTCAGCTTTGAAAAACAGACAACTAGGGCTGGGGATCTAGCTCTATGGTTCCGGCATCTGTCTTGCAAGCGCAAGGACCTGGGTTTGATCCTAGGTAACCACATACCATACTGGGCATGGAGACTCACGCCCAGCAGCAACCAGTACCAATACCACAGTGCCAGGCATGGTGGCTCGCGCCTGTAATCCCAGCACTCGGGAGGCAGAGGAAGGAGGATTGCTGTGATGTGAGTCTGGGGCTGAGCTCAGGGCCAGCCTGAACCACAAAGTGAGACCCTGTCTCAAAAAACATAAAAACAAAAAACAAACAAACAAAAAAACCAGACAACTAAATCTCCATATGTGATTTTTACAGAAAGAGCTCTGTTGCTTGACAGATAGCACTGAATGCATCAAAAGACTGACAGAATTAAGACAATTAATTTAAGTTTTCAAAGGATGTTTACTAACCAGTAGATAAGTCTCAGTTTGGGATTTCCTAGCCTAACCTATTCCAGACATGCTGTTTATATGATACTATAGTTTCAACTACAAATCTCAAAAGTTCAGGGAATTATATGTACAATATTTTTTTCTCCCCAAAGCCTAGGTAGTTAGACCACAAGACCTTTGTTCCAAAATAGGTCCAGGTATATCACCCGTCAGCCTGTTCTCTATGTGCCTCCCAGGCAGTGGCTCTGCTCCCTAATCTCTTTCTGAGCTCAGCATCTCCTTTTCATTCACTGTGTTCAGACTTTCTTAACTTCCACCAATGCCTGCTTTGCCCACTCCAATATTCCCTACTTCTTTTCATTGTGAGTGCCTTCAGTGGCTATTGAAAGGAGATTGGATTGGTCAACAAATATGGAGCCCAAACTATTACCAATGGAAATCAGATTGCTATTATACAAGTACAAGGAATATTCCATTCTTTCTTTAGTATCCTGAAGCTTTCTTCTTGGAGAGGGCATCTATACACACTAAAACCAAAAGCTCTTTCTAATAAAGCCAAAAAGAAAATAACAGAAAGCTAAATGTTCTCTTAAAATAAGATAAAACCACATATCCTGCTTAAGTCTAGCACTCACGATGAATAATCTGTTCTAGCAGATACATCACAATGCACCCAGGCTACTGTAAAAAAGTACCTCAAACTATGTAATTTATAAGTAGTAGAATTTTTTTGCTCATAAATCTGGAGGCCAAGAAGTTCCAAATCAAGGCACTAGGAGATTTGGAGGGCAGTGAGGGCCAGTTCTTCATAGACAATGTTTTGTGTATGTCTGCACATACCAGAAAGGTAACAAGCTCCCTTAGGCATCTTTTATTCAAGTAATAATTCCATTCATGAGAATTCTGCTCTCATAACCAAATCTTTTCCTAAAGGTCCTAATGTCTTATTACATTTGGGGAGTAAGTATCAGTGTATGTATTGGGGAGGACACACAAACGTTCATGCCTTTAGTACCATCTTAGAACTGGCAAGTACTAACCTTTTAGATGCAACTTGTCCCCTCATCCACCTCTCTGGAAGAGTTCTACTTATTCTTAAAATGACTCTGATAGTATGCTTCCCTCAGTGACCTTATCTAATGAACCCTCTTATTTATTCTTTCTATTAGCACATTATTTGTTTCCTTCATACTATTTCCTTCATTTGAAATTGTTGTATGATTTTGTCTATGTTCTTGTCTTTGAATTGTTGTGTCTGACAGTTCTTCTCTCATCCACTTCTGGCACACAATTGGTGCTCATCAAGGCCTTGTGGAATGAGTAAGTAATCTAGTGTGAGGGAGGTGATCAAGTCCTGCCACTCATAGGTAATTCTTCCAGGTCAACAATATACTGCATCTGTACCTGTGGCCCAGATGAACAATGTGCAGATGGATTCTGTATATTTTCTGAACCAGAAATTGTCTTAGCTGTGAGCAGAAAACCCATCTTATGTATGGTAAACTAAATCACTGATGTCAATTCTTCACCTTTTCTATATTCACACTTTCTGTAGCCTTTAATTTTATATATCTTGCTTTGGCCAATGTAGGTAAAAGCAAAGTTGAGTGGATTCTGAGCCTAGAAGCTAAGAAACTTTGCACATTTCTGTCAAGAGCTGAACTGAGCTTGAAAGAGTTAAGCTACCAGGTAGTCAAAAAATAACACCAAATTCAAGAAACAGTCATGCATTTAATCCTTTATGGTGACAGTGGAAAGAAGCTAAACTGAAAGAAATGCTGGCTCTTTCAATGTTCAATTTTCCTTATGGAACAGTACCAGGTGAGGGTCAGATATATCAGTGCAAGGGACAGGTATCATTTCACTGTTGAAAGAGCCCCTAACAAGTCACTTCTGCCATTTTGTGGACTAGAGGGCTGCAGGAGGGAAAAGAAGTAAAAGTTAAGACTGCAACATTATAGAATACTGAGTCAGAATAGAGGAACACATCCTCAAGTCTCCCTAGTTAGATGGTCTTTGCAGACATACTTGATGTGGCTCTCCTAGAAATACAAGTGCATAAGAGAATGGCCAACTGGAGTAGCTGCCTCCTTGACAACAACTCCTTTGAAGACTTTAATGTACAGGCTGTGCATTTAGTCTAGGGTAGAGAAGGGAGTTTTCAGTGATGTCTGTTTGATAGTGGTTTTTATTGCCTTGAGTAGCAAGATCTGAAAGATCACATAGGTTATGACCAAATGCCTGATTTTTCCATTTCTACTTGTCCTTATGGACCACTGTTGCTACCTGAGGAAGTTCTTCCCCTCTTAGCTGCATTGCTTTTAGTTTGGGCCTGAAAATAAACCCATATGGAGCCAGAACAACCCTGTCCAGCTGAGACACTACTGCATGAGTGTATTATCTAAACTAAGATACTACTAATATATGGAATAGAAAGAAATAATACAAGAAACTCATTTGTTGTGGGAACAGATGAACTATATCATCAATAAGATGTCCTCAGTGAAAAAAATAAGATACCAAAATTGTTTCTAGATTTCTGAACTGGATGAATATATGGATGCTGGTATTGTTAACTAAGTTTAAAAGTATAGGAGGCAAGACCAGCCATGGTGGTACATGCCTGTAATCTCAGCTTTCAGAAGGCTGAAGAAAGAGCATCTCTGTGAGTTCCAACCCAACCTGAGCTACATGGTTAGCTCAAGGCCAACCTGAACTACATAGTAAGACCTTGTTTCAAAAAGAAATGAACAAACAAAAATATGGGAGGCAGAGATGTATTTAAAAAATCATCAAAGCAAAATTCAAGTAACACAAAATTAACCATGTTGCAATAAATAAATCAATCATTCTTAGTACATTCACAATGTTGTATGGCTACTCTTTCTTTTAGTTCTATTATGTGGTGCATCCTACAGAGTCCAACTTCTTATGTAGGATGAGTAATGAGTTGCAAGTGCACACCCAATGGCAAGTGAAAAGCAACCACATTTATTAAAGATCACAGGAACATGTGCTCAAGGCAACAAAAATATGGAGTGAGTAGAAAAGTGGTTCCAGGATGACAGCAAAGCAAAAAGGACTGCACAGAGAAAAGTCGGGCTTTCGGAACTTAAAATATGTGCACATCCACTTAAGTGCCTCCCACTGAATTTCTATGTATGTTGACAGGAATGATGTTGTTTTATGGGCTCTCAACACACATGCCTGTCTCAGAAGCTACTCTGATTTTAATTACAACCATGAGACACATTCATAAACCCTTAATAAGGTTGGAGTAGGGTGAAGGTAATTAACAGTGAAGCCAAGAGATCCAATTTATATGTGCTCTTTCTTACAGCATCAGAGGTTTCCTGAGTTTTGTTATGTTTTTTTCTCTACTTCTCTTAGACATTAGAAAGAGCAACATCTCCAGGGTATTGTTTAAACTCGAATTGGGGGAGGGAAGTGATCTTTCTCAGCTTTGTTTTTCTGTCTGCACTAGTTCCAAACCATTTCTATTATACTAAAATACTCATCCTCTCAACCCTGGCAAGCACAAATTAACTCTGTCTCTGTGGATTTAGCTACTCTGATTATTTCACATAAATTAAATCTAGCAATATATGACTATTTGTGTCTTCTTTCTTTCATGTAGCAAAGTGTTTCTGAAGGACATCTACATCATAGCATGAATTGATCTTTCTTTGCTTTTAATGACTATGTAGCAATTTATTGTACTTATGTACCACAATTTGTTTAGCCATTCATCTACTCATGGACATTTGATTCCACCTTTTGGCCATTGAGAATAGTTCTGTTATCACCGTGCATGTACTGTATTTGAATACCTGTTTACAATTCCTTTTGATATGTACCCAGGAACAAAATTGCAAGGTCATAGAATACTTCTGCCTTTAAAGAATGGCCAAAATGGGCTGGGGATTTAGCTCAGTGGTTCTGGCACCTGTCTTGCAAGCACAAGGTCCTGGTTTCAATCTCCAGTATTCACTTACAACCATGCTGGGCATGGTGATCTATGCCCACCAGCAATTAGTATCACATACCATGGTGCTGGGCATGGTGGCCCATGCCTGTAATTCCAGCACTCAGGAGACAGAGACAGGAGGATTGCTGAGTTCAGGGCCAGGCTGACCTACAAAGCAAGAGAGACCCTGTCTCAAAAAACTAAAAAAAAAAAAAGAAAAAAAAAACCCAAAACAAACAAACAAAAAACAATGGCCAAAGTGTTTTTCATAATGTCTGTAATTTTACATTCTTGTCAGAAACATTTAAAGTTCCAATTTCTCCACATCTTCCACAACACTTATTTTCCATTTTTTATTACAGCCATCAAAGTGGGTATAAGATGATATTTCCTGTGGTTTTGACTTGACTTTTCCTAATGACTAGTAATGTTAAGTATTTTTAAGGTACTGATTGCTTATTTGTATAACTTCTTTGGAAAAAAGATTATTATTATTATTTTCTCATTGAATGACATGATGTTCTTGTTGAAAATCAGTTGGTCATACATTAATGCCTCATTTATATTTTCAATTCTATTCTATGACCTGTATGTGTAATAGTGTTTTGATTATTGTAATTTGATGATATGGTTCATTATTCTTTTTCTAGATTATTTTAACTCATGGGAGGCCCTGTATCATATAAATTTAAAATTTAGCTTTTCCATTTTTACAAAAAGAAATCCCTATAAGATTGGTAGGGATTGCACTGAAGCTGTAAAGAAATAGATTTTTTTAAATTATTATTATTTTTTGAGATAAAGTCTTGCTTTGTAGTTCAGGCTGGCCCTGAACTCATCCTCAAACTCACATTACAGCAATCCTCCTGTCTCTGCCTCCTGAGTGCTGGGATTACAGGCGTGAGCCACCACGCCTGGCACTGTGATATGTGATACTGATTGCTGCTGGGTGTGAGTCTCCACACCCAGTATGGTATGTGGTTACTGGGGATCGAACCTGGGTCCTTGTGCTTGCAAGACAAGCGCCAGAACCACTGAGCTAAATCCCTGGCTCAAGAAATAGATTTCAAAACAATTAATGAGTTTGTGGTCTTTGTGGAATAATCAGTAAATCATTTATGAGAAATTAGGTATGTGTTCTAGAATTTGAGAACTCTGAATAGAGTTGTAAATTTTAAATGTTAATTTATATGAAATAGAACATGAGGTTTTTAAAAAATTCATCAACATTTAAAAAGTGAAAGTGTATTAGTTAGCTTTCCTTTACTATAGAGAAGTGCTGGAGGTAATTAACCTATAAAGAAAACGGTATTATTTGGCTCATGATTCTGGTACGTTCCAGTCCAAGAGCTGTGTCTTCATTACTTTGGGCCTCTGATGAGGGCTGTCAGTTGGCAATGGCCTGGAGCACATGTCAAAGCAAATTTTTCACACCATAAGCCCAGAAGTAAAGAGCGATACAAGGCCATCAAGGTCACACAATCTCTTTTAGTGGCATATTTTAACAGCCCAACCTTCAACAAAGTCCCACCTCCTAAAGATTCCACTGTTTTCCAATAATACTGCTCTGGAGACCAAGACTTTACCACATGGAACTTTGTTGGCTATTTACCCAAACCATAGCATGTGTAAATAACTTGCTGAGGGAGCTAGTGAAGAAAATAAGTGACCAAGAAAAGAGTGGTACAGCTGAAGGAAAGGGAGGAGTGAGATTTAATATAGTATTTCCTACTATAGCACAATCATGACACAAGTCTAAAAAGTAAAATATCTGACCACTGAAAAGAGTGTCTGTTTGAATTATGGGGAATAAACTCTTCCTAAGGTTGTTTGGAACATACTTAGGAACTGAGAAAGAGGTTGGACAGAAGTCTAGACTATTGTCTTTTAGCAAAATGGCTGAAAAAGAGAGGGAAAGATAAAGCTAGTACAAGAGGATACATCATTATTGCAAGGTTTAGAGATAATGAAAAAGGACCTCAAAGAGGAGAAAGTTGAATATACAGCAGAAGGGGTGAGTAATGTGTGAGATAAATCCTCACAGGAGATGAGTGAGGATATGGAAAGAGTAACTTTGAGCAGGAGAAAGCACAGCCTCCACAGCTTGCTGTCTCCTTTTTTAATATAAATTATCAAACTTTGAGATAAGTGTAAATAAAATAACTTACAGGTATGTGGAAAAGTCATGAAGGTTCAGTATTTAACAGCTTTCATGTTCTAGGTGAAATAGGAGATACTATGGTTTCGACATGAAATGTCCTTCCCAAAGCCTCATGCATGCAGAAATTGGGTTTTTAGAAGGTAATTGAGTCATAGAGACACTGTACCCATCAGCAGATTCATCCACTAATAAATTCAGCAACATAGTGTGCTATTATGAGATGGGGTCAGGTTGAGAAAGGCAATGCATTGGGGGTTGACTAGAAGGGATATCTCTCTCCTTGCATCCTACTTCGTATCTTTGCATCCTGGTACCCTTGATGTAAGCATCATTCCTTCACCACACTCTTTGTACCATGCTGTTTGTGCCTTACAGCTAGTTGACCATGGACTGAAAACACAAATCACCATAAATTTCCTCTTTAAATTGTGAGTAGTAGTTATTGTGTCTCAGTGATGAAGAAAGTGATCCAGCACTGAATCTCTTCACTGAGTTGACAGTATGAATGGAATGGAGAACTTGACACTGTGGAGAAGACTGAAGCAGCCATTACAAAGAATGGGAGAGGAAGCTGGTGAGATATGAGAACAAATTAATGAGGAATGTAGAGGGTCTAGGAAAGGATGAAGACCACAAATCTGTGGTGCTTTTCGTCCATTCAAGTATGTAGTTTTCTTCAGCAGTACTCAACAGTCCAGGGTAAAATCATGAGAGGCATTTGAGGGTATTGATCTAATGCTACAAACTGTAGAACTAGATGGAGAAGATGAAAGTGCTTGGTTTTCAGTGCAGGAGAACATGACTGAGTGCAGTGGTATCACAGTTGCATAGATGAAGAAGTGAAACTAAAGAAGGCTGATGGATCGGTGATAGAGTGGCTTTGACGTCTTTATTGGAGGATAAAAAACTGAAATGAGAGAGAAAAGATTGGAAAGACAGAAGGATTAGATCCAAAAATGATACATTAGAATGTAAGAGGTCAGAAGTAGAGATGTTCTGAGTGATATCAGGCTCTAAGGTAGTGATAGCAAACCTGTAGTACACACGTTGCATCTGGTTATTTGCTATCACTGAAAGCTCTAAAAGTTTTGCCATCATTGGTCTAGAGTATGAGAGTAGCAGCTCATGATATATGGTGTCAAAAAATCAGACTCTTCCATAGAAGTTACAGAATAGTTATTGTGCCTGTGGAAAGCCTGCAGATAGAGTTCTATGAATTGTCTGAGGTGAAAAAAGAGGTGATTTAAAATGAGATGTTGTTTTCTGAGGAAAAGTTTGGAGAAAAGTCAACAGTATGGAAACATCCAGGCAGAATGAAAATTGCTAATAGTAATAATGCACATCATGAACCATGCCAAAGGCTTAATGTATTTATGTGATTTATCACAGGGACTCTGCAATATAAATGTTATCTCTCATTTGCATATGAATAAACTAACATCTGAGGGCATTATTAAACTCCTCTAAAGTCATATATTTCTAAAACAACTGAGTTGTTTTGGGATCTGACTTCAAGATCTGGTCTTTTAGCCAGTAAACAGGGTTGGAGTGAATGAATAGAAGAGGAGAAGATGCCAGAACTCCAGATGCCAGTTGGGAATGAGGCTTCTGATGACAGGACAGAAGCCCTCATAGATCCAACAAAATCAGTCTCTTGAGAGCACTCCTCAAGGATAAAGGTCTGTCCTCAAAGTTCCAGATATAGTATGGGCAGGAGGTCTGTTGTGCCCTCAGAGAGGAGATGATAGAATATGGTGGTAAAGAATGATGATGTCTAAGCAGGCACATGCTGCCTTAGTTGGAAGAACAGATTTGAGACTTAGAAATGGCCTGAATCCTTATCACATTTAAGTAATCAATCCATGTAAACTTCTAGGGAAGAATATCCAGACATGCTCTTGTTTTATTGGGAAGTAGTAATTGTTTATCAAAGGCATTTCCTGCTCTTTGTCATTAATGAGATGTTAGAAATTTATTTTTGGTCATAGCTTTTGACAAACTCAGAATTTCATTATTGAGTAAACAGAGATAATTAAGCAGGGGCATACACTCTGAGCTCTAGAAATAATAGAGGTTTGCAGAAATAAGAATTTGATTCTTTCTCTCTTTCCCTCCCACAAACACGTGTGCCCAATTTGCATTCTTTGCTAGTTGTATTAAAAGCATAGTTGGCACTTAGAGTCCTCATTCCTTCTGATCTTTGTTACCATGTCTGACATCCTTCCCCTGGCTTTCCTGTGTTTTTGATGGCAAGGACCACAATGAATGGTAATTGTTTCTAATAACTGTGTCTTTCTCTGGGACAGTCTTTAGCCAGTCAGTGACTGGTGAGTATGGCAAAATGAAAACTCAGCTTCCTTGCTTGAGACTGGACCCACTTCAAGACCTAACTTTACGGTGGAGCTCCCTTGAGAGCTCAGGGTGAATCTCTATGACACCTTGCCTGTAACTGTGCTCGGGTCTAGCTTTTCGCCTTCTCCATCCTGTTTCTCCCACTCCATTACTATTCTCTCCCTTAAGTACTTTTAAATAAACCACGTGCATATGAATCCTCAATTTCAGTTCTACTTCTACACAACTCAGCTTGATACAAGGCATCAATAACTATTCAACTGAAGTACAGATTATAAAAAAAAAGATAAAACTGAAAATGTATTTAAAATGTTTTGTTTAAAATAAAAACCCCAAAACACATGACTAAGTTTTAAAGGAAAGTCTGGATAAATTACTTCACAACAAGAGAGTGCGGAAAGCCTTTATAAATATGACTTAAATTGAAACAATGAAAAGAAATGGTCAATAAATTCAAATATATAAAAATGAAAATAAAATTTTCTTGAAATAGAATGATGAATTTCCAGGGCTAGAGAAGAGGAAAATGAGTTAAAGAGTACAAAATTGTTAGTGATGCAGCATGACTGCAGCTTACAACTCTGTATCCCATGGTCAAAATTTGCTGAGGAGGTAGGTGTATTCTCACCAAAAGGCGGGAACATGGTAACCATGTGAAATATGTCAAAGGATATTGTGTTAATTAGCTTGATCATGTTGATTATATTTATGCATACAGCACATTCCCATAAAGTCATAATTCAGAGTTCATGGCAGTTATTTGTGGATATTTTTTTCTTAAATCAAACTAATAATTATTCTCAGAAACCCCCACAATTTCACAGAAACCACAAATACTCACCGCAATTGTTTTTCTTGGCCAGAAGTTTGCAAGCAGACAATACAAGAGCGTTATTCAGTTCTTGCTGCTGGTTGGCTGCTGTCTTGTAACCTATCGCCAGCAGATACACTAGCATTCCTGCTTCATAACTGGTTGCTGTACTGAGTGTAGATATCTCAAGTGTTTTTAGCTTTGTTCTCAAAGCCCTAAGATCTTAAAGCCCGAATATGTTGTCAAAATGCCCTGCACCTTCTAAGGCTTTATTAATACAATAGTTTAAACTAAATTACATAACTGTAGGAGATTGGGCATATTTATGATTTAAACTATAAAAATAGGCATTTTTCTTACAATATCAGAAATTTGTGGTTTTTGACAATTCTCAGGTGCTCTGGGAAAATAATCCCTGATTATTTCAGGGGTCTTCTAGATATATGCAGTTTGTATTTATCAATTATATTCCAATACAATAAAGTTTGGCTTAAAAATAACATAAGCGAAGTTTTAAAAAATAACAAAGTAAAACAAAAAGTACTTGTAATACATCACAAATAGAGGGACAATTTACCTGATATATCTATATCTAAATCTATATTTACATCATATATATGTATATATAATATATATGTATATATAATATATATTTTATATATATGTATATATAATATATATTTTATATATATGTATATAGAAAGAGAGAGAGAGAAGATAATAGAAAAAATATTTTGCCAGTTCTTCCTCAGAAAAAGGACAAATATCTATATTATGTAAAGAACTCACAAAAATAAGATCACTTAAAAAAAACTGAATCAAGAAATGGGAAAGTGAATGAACAGAAGTACAACGGCCCACAAACATATGAAAAAAATGTTCAAAATCATTGTTCATTTTTAATGAAAATTAAAACAAGGTTAAAATTTCATCTTGTAAAAATTGGCTATATAAATGCCAAAGACTAAAACCAATGAATGGATAAAAAAATATATCTTTTTTTTTTACATAAGGAAATACTATTCAATCTTAAAGAAGGATAAACTTGACTAAGAAGCATATGAAGAAATGCTCAACATCATTAGTCATTTGAGAGATGCAGATGAAAACAACACTGAGATTTCATCACACTCCACATAGAATGGCTGCCATTTCAGATTCAGCCAAAGGCAAATGTTGGCAAGGCTGTGGAGAAGAAGGAACCCTTCTCCACTGTGCTGGGACTGTAGACTCGTACAACCCCTGTGGAGATCAGTTTGGAGATTCCTCAAAAAACTAGGATTGGAGGTCCCATTTGACCTGGCCATCGCCCTGCTAGGTATATACACACAAGAATTAAAAAACTCATATCACAGTGACATGTGCCCCCATGTTTATAGCAGCCCAATTTGTGATTGCTACCTTTTTGAAACAACCCAAGTGTCCATCAACTGGAGACTGGATAAAAAAGCTGTGGTTCTTCTACAGAATTGAGTATTACTCTGCCATAAAAAATGATAAATTTGAATCATTTCTACTTAAATGGACATACCTTGAGGATATCCTCATAAGTGAAATAAATAGGTCACAGATAGGTACATATGGCATCATTTCTCTGGTATGAGAAAATAAAGATGTAAATGAGTCCTAGAATTGTATGTTATATATTGTGAAATAGAAAATGCTCAATGTAAAATAGGGAGAAGGGGGAAAATGTTGAGATTGTAACAAAAAAGTAAGGAAACAAATTTTATGTATATGGGGAGGCAGTAGGGTGGGTAGGGCTATGGGAAAAAATGAGAATTAAGTTGTGTCTTATACTGGTACAAATCCTCATTATAGAGTGCAATCATGATGTGTATATGTAATGTACCAATAAAGATTAAAAAATTTAAAAAAAGAAGGATAAACTTGAGACATTTTTAGGTAAGTGGATACACCTTGAAACCATACTCTTTTTTGTTACTTATTGGTACATTTTAGGAATTTGTACCTGTACATGATACACCTTGAATCTATTTTTTTCTATTCTCCTTCCTTCCATTCAGTCCCCCACCTCTCCTTATTTACAAAACTGTGTTTCCATTTTTCCTTTTGTTCTCATTTTTCTCTTCTTCTCTTCCTCCACATCCTTCCCTAGTCCTCTTCCTCTTTAAACATTTTCTTCCTATTTTACAATAGCTATTACAAATTTTGATCCTCATTCACACTTTAATTTTCTCATGCCAGAAAAACAATAGAATATTTACATATGTGAACCTGATTGGAATTCTTAGAAGTAACTGCTTTTCAGAGATGTATTCCAGGTATAGCTCACTTTTGGAGTCTGATTCTGTCACAAGATCCTATGTATTCAATTTATTGAGTGTCAAAAGTTGCTACCTACTTGAGCTAGCCCCTGGTTCTTTGGCACTAGCCTATTTAGTATTGTAAATGACCTTTTAGCAATCTCAAAATCAGTCTATCAAGAAGAATAACTGATTAGAACAATTATGCCACCTTAGCTACAGTAGTACAGTCAACATTAATATTAGCATCAAACACAGCCTACAAAATGATCAACTATGGTAATTATTAATTTGCCATCTTCAACTCTATGAACTAGATTTGTGGTTATATGACAAAATATAAAACAGATCAGAAAAATGAGTAAATAAGCAGCAAATAAGTCCCTCAGTGTAGTGAATTTACTCTATGGGGAGAAAAATTTTTAAAGGAGTTGAAGGGATGGGAAAATAGAAAAAGAAAAGGAGAAGTAAGACTAGAGGACAAAAGAAAACCATGCAAACTTTGGGAAACTGTTGAAGACATGAGGGAAAGAGAAGGAAGAAATAAAAACAAGAAAACTTAAACCCAGGTTCACACTCCTATGAAAATAAGAGTAATCAAATAAAAACAAAAACAGTAACCAGACAAGAGAGAAATGGAGAAATAAAAAGAAAAAAATGCCCATTTCAAAGCGTGTTCCTGCTGTCACTACCAGACAATGTGGGCATTGTAGAGATTTGAGCTGATTAATGCTATCTAACCAGCAATAGCTTTACAACAAGATAGTGAGTAAACCCAGCAAGCCCATATCTTTAGTTTCACTGAAGCTCATGCTGGTTTCTGTCTGTCAGGCTAGTACTGGACCTGTGGGACCTGCAACAAACAGCACATGTACCATACCCCTACTGTCTCAAACTGAGCTCTCTGACCTCCTTCAGGTTTGAACTCCATCACAAGCACTGGAAGCCACCAGATGGAGGTGGCCTACAGCTGTTCTGAGCTCTGAGCTCAGTTGGCTCCTCTCCAAAATGAGTACCAGCCAAGCACCCTTTCCTCAGGGAGGTCTGCACCCGAACAGCTCACCAACCATTACAGTCCTCTGTGTCCGTTGCACTGCTCCATTGATGCATTTCTCTGTGGATGTCTCTGATGTCACCAGTAGTCACAGTTCAACTTCAGCTTTAAGCCACCCTTGGTTCAGGTAGGAAGTGCTTTCTATTACCTCTTCCTTCATTAGAGATTCTCTTTGCCCTCCCTGTGGGCTTCAATTCTCAATTCAGATCTTTCCTGGGTCCTTGGGACCCACTTATTTCCTTCTTCTCTTCATTATGTTGCTTTATTCTAGTACCTGCACAACAAACTTTAGAGGGCCTCTCTGCTGCTCATCACTCTATCATCTTCCCCACCAAGAAAATCAGAACTGTACTCTGAAGTGAAATAAGTCAAACATACATGTGTAAATATCATATTGTCTCTCTGGTGTGAGAAACTGAAATTGTAAATAAGGGGCAAAAAGTATAATTGATATTGTGAAATAGGAAAAAAACTAATCAAAATTATATCAAATGTATAATAGCTTTTTAATAATTAAAATATTTTATGCAAAAGAGAGATAGCATTATTAGGAAATGAGTTGAGAGATAGATTAGCAGATGAAAGTATGTTATTTTAAGATCATGACATTTTTGCTATAAAAATTATTTTTATACAATAGCTTTTATATTTTATTTATTAATATATATTTTTATTATGTTAAAATAAAAAATTTTAGAAGTCATATATAAATAAGACATACCCACAACTGTAAGGAGGAAAAGTTTGCTTTGGGCTCATAGTTTGTAAAAGTTTCATTCTATAGTTGCTTTTCTATAAGAGAGGATGGCAGAGCAGAGGAACATGGTAAAGGACCCTTGTGCTCATCACGTGGCTATCAGGAAGAAGAGAGAGATCAAGGGACAAGTGCAGGACAGAGACCCGCCCAGGCCACATCCCTAGTGACCCTCTTCCTCCAACCAAGGTTTGCCTCCCAACATCACATTTAGCTAGAACTATCAGTGGACTGATTTATTGATGAGTGATACACATCCATGATCTGGTCACCTTCCAAAAACTATATCTAATATTATAATTATCTAAGTTAGGTAGAAATTAATAGGCAGTAACACAGGAATAGGCCCTCAAATAATTCAGTACAGAAGAGGAGAATACATCAAAACTGTGGCTGCGGGTGCATCTGAAGAAGACAAGGCCTTGAAATAAAGTCATAATAGCCAGACTCGCACACTTTTCTAAGAGAGGAATGGAAACACAAAATTGTACTGTAAATTGATACTACCCAGTTCATTAAGTCCAGATATGTATTTGACAACTGGATTAGTAACCACACCTGAACTCATCCCTTCCCCAAGTGTTCCTGTTTTAGATATCATAAATAAGTCAAATTTAATGATATCAGCCATATACCCTTACTACACATCCCATTTCCCTACTGGATTAATATTAGCTAAATGACTATACTTATAATCATATAGGTTGATTATACTTTGATTCACATTGCACTTGCCTCATGATTTGCGCCTACATTGTGATTTTTTTTCTATAAAACATTCCTGGAGCAATGGCCTCTATGGCGACCCACTTTTAGGACCTCTTCTGATTCTCTTACATTGTCAGTAATCTCTACTACTTTAAACCTCCATTGTTCTTTGGAATTCATTTTTATTTCTGGGGATACAAACTCAGCATATCTGACATCTAGCAGGTTGAGAGTTATATTTCTCCTATATCATTATGTGCACATGGTGATTTAGGTGGACTTTGAATGTAAACCATAATATTCTAACCCTGGCCCTCAAAAGACTCATGTTCACCCCTTTATGCAAAAGGCACTTAGTGCATCTCTAAGACTTGCCCAAGTCCTCACAGCTTCAGCCTTCCCGAAAAGTCAAAGTCCAAAGTCTCCTCTGAGATTTAAGGCCAACTCTTAGTTGTAAGCCCTTGCAAAATGAAAAGAAAGTTAAACACTTCTAACATTCAGTCATACAAGATACACATTCCTATTCCAAAAGGTAAAAATAGGGAATGGAAATAAATGGGATCAAAGCAAGACTGAAATCCAGTGGGGCAAATACTAAGTTCTATAGTTCTGTGCTGAAAGCGGAATCTGAAGGGCTTGGCTGCCCCGCCCCCACAGCGCCCCTGCCGCTATGACCTTCATAACGTCTCTCTTGAGCTGTTTACTCATTCCTTGTAACTTTCCTTACACAGTCCATTCTCCTGTCTTTTCCCAACCCTGGGCTCTCACCTTCACTTCTGGCTTCACACCTCACAGCTTCACCCACTGCTCTCTCAGCAGCACATTGCCTGCTTTCCTTCTGGAAGTTGAATGAAAGCTATCATGATGTTACATAGCCCTTGAGAGTTCTTCCCAACTGAAACGTCTTGATTATTGCCTTTTCTGGCTCCATTTTGTGGTCAACTTTCTGGTTATCTGAGCTCCTACCAGAAATCTCTCATCAAGCTCAGGTCCCTGCATTCTGTGGCTGCTTCTCCAGCCAGGGTCTCCAAATCTTTCTAATCTCTTCCATGAACTTCTGAATCACATGATTGGGTAGCATCATAGCAATGACCTCATTTCTCTAATAACAAAATCTGTCTCAGTTACTTCTTCTGAGCCATAATGACGCCCACAACTGCAAGAGAAAATTGGTTCACAATTTGTAGAGATTTCAGTCCATAGTCTGGTAACTTCAAGGTAGAATGGCATAAAGGATGGGCATGATAGAGGGGGCTTGCTCATCATTTATCAATCATGAAACAGAAAGAGAGATCAAGAGAGGAGAAAGGGGGATACACCCTTCCAGGCCACATAGCCATTTGACCCACCTCCTCTGACCAGGCTTTACTGCTCAACAGTCACATTTAACGATAAACTCATCAGTAGATAATCCACTAGTGAGTGTCATGGTCCCATGATCTGATCACCTTCTCTAATCCTCACATATGAGCTAGTGTATGGCCTAGTAGAGATATCTAGCTATAAATCATAGCAGTATGAAAGAATGTGTGGACCAGTTTTTAAACAACCACACTTATGGACTATCAGAAGATATTATGAAAATGTTGCTATTTTTCTTAAGTGTGATCATCTTTTGAGGTGGCATAATGTAGAAATTTGTCATCCCAAGGAGGTGTATGCAGGAAGTATTAGGGGCAAAATGTCATGTCAATGTTGAATAAAAGTAAGAGATAAAGTAAATGTTGAAAATTATTTTACTTGTATCTGGAATGAGGTCATTACATACTCATTGAATCACTTTCTCAACTTCTTCCTATGATTAAAAATTTTACAGAAAAAAGGTGGAGAGGGAAAATTTAGTATTAAGTTGAACTGAGCATTATGTCTAGTGTGTGTTAGATATACCCAAAAGCAGAAGTAGTGAATGAAAAGAAAGAGTTAAGGAGAAAAAGGAGCTCTCTCATACACCATTCATAGGGATGTCAGTTAGTACAGCTACTGCAGAAAACACTATGAATATACTTCAAAAACTGGAACTAAAACTACTATATGATCCAGCAATTTCATTACTGAATATATATGCAGAGCAATTGACAGCAGTATGTTGAAGGGATATATGTACTCTTACATTTATTGCAGCATTGTTCACATTAGTCAAGATATGGAATCAACTTATGTATTGAACAATAGATAAATGAAAGATGTCATATATATATACATAAAAGAATATTAGTAGAACAAAAAGAAGAAAATAATGGCATTTGTGACAACATAGATGAACCTAGAAGACACTTTATTCAATTAAATAGTCCAGGTACAGAAAGATAAATACCACATGTTCTCATGCATATGTGCAATGAAAAAAAAGTTGATCTCAAAGAACTAGGAAATATAATTAGAGCCTGGGAAGGATGTGGGGAAGGGAGGGATGGAATGAGGATGGCTTATTAGTACAGGAATGCAGTTAGTTTGAGTGAATAATTTTTAATGTTCTTTAGCATAAGGTGGTCAATAATTAATTGAATATGTCAAAATAGCTAGTCAAGAGAGTTTTGAATATTTTTAACACAAAAAAATGATATGTGTCTGAGGTGATGGATGTACCAGTTTCCCTCATCTGATAATTACACACTGTATATATGTAGTGTCATACTGTGCCCCATAATTACATACAATTACTGTGTCAGTTAAAGTAAAAATATATTTCAAAAAATGAGAGAAAGCGATCCTCAATTTTCAAAATTGTACCTTAATTTTCATGGCCACTTGTAAATACCAATTTGTTGAAATTTTCATTAGGAACAAGCCATTTAAACGATTTCAAAGTATTTCTCCACAAATTACATATTTATTCCCAAGGTGACTGTACAGTTGATCAAGCTGGGAGGCATCAGTTTAACTGAATAATCAAAATTGAACTTCACTAATTGGAATTTTTCTGATGAGAAAACTTCAGATAAACACAAATTGGACACTCTAAAAACAACCACTTTGTATTCTGGTATATGACAGACCAAGAAATGCCGAGGAGCTGTTGTTGAGTAAAGGTTACTAGGAAGACAACGACCAAAGGCAGTGCATGATTTCAAATGAAACTGAATTAGGAAAGACCAAAAGATCTATAAAGGCCATTGTTTCAATAATTTGGAGATGTAATTAAGAAGCATAGATTGAGTAATTGGCATTGTACAAACACTGATTTCTTGATTTAGATTACTCTTCTGTGACTGTTCAAGAGAGTTTGTTTTTTGTTTGTTTGTTAGTTTGTTTTGAGACAAGATCTCACTTTGTAGTTCAGGCTGGCCCTGAGCTCACCATGTATCCCAGGCTAGACTTGAACTCACAACAATCCTCCTGCCTCTGCCTCCCGAGTGCTGGGATTACAAGCATGAGCCACCAAGCCTGGCACTGTGGTATGTGGTACTGACTACTGGTGGGTGTGAGTCTCCATGCCCCGCATTGTTGTATTTGGTTACCAGGGATCAAACCTGGGACCTTACACTTGCAAGGCAGGCACCAGGAACCACTGAGCTAAATACTCAGCCTAGAATTTCTTTGTTTTAAGAAATTCACAAAAAACTGTTTGGCAAGGGGGCTTAATATTGCCAGCTTATTGTTGCTTGAGAGTTTTTATTTCAGGAAATATCATAAACAAGATGAAAAGAGACAAGATAAGACAGATGGAATAAGATGTGAATAATTTATGAGGAGTACAAGGGAGATCATTATGCTATTCTTAGACTTTAAAATTTTATCAAAATTTTCAAATGTTGTGGTTTGGATAAAGAATCTCCAAAAGCCCATGCATCAAAGGCTTGGCATTATGAGGTGGTGGTTGAATCTCCAGAAGGTGGAGTGTACTAGAAGGTTTTAGGTGACTGATAGTGTGACTCTGAAGAAGGTCATGAGATGCCAGTCTCCTCTCTTTATATTTCTGCCCTGCTTTGCATTCCTACCACAGCATTTCTGCCTCACTATAGGCCCAGAAACTGAAACCTGCCAACTCGTGACTGAAACCTCTGAAATTCTGAGGTTAAATAAAATTTTCCTCCTTTTAAGTCAGTCATCTAAAGCATTTTGTTACAGTAACTGAAAATTGGCTGACACATCAAACAAAACTTATGTTAAAAATCATATTTTCTCAGAAAGTGTAGCATTTGAATAGCAGACCAAATGGAAGGTGTTCAAATATTATTCCAGGTGCAGGGTGCAGGAAAATTAAAAGACAAAACAGGATTCAGTTTCAAATAACTAAATTATTCCCTTAATAATTGAGAAGATATTACTCAAAATGTCTCTTATTTTTGCTACTGAAAATTATAGGTACTCTAACTGTACAGAACAAACGGGTGGTGTTTTAGATGTAGAAAGACAAATACTAAGAGCAAATAAGATGCAATATCCTAATTTACTTTCATGGCCCCTAGAACAAAGTGGAAGCTGTTGCCTATGCTTGGCTGTGGAGGAACAACCCTAGTAGCTGTGCAAAGAGTGCTAAGACTCAAAATGGAGGGAAAATAAAGAGCACTAATGAGACAACATATTGGGCCATTCCTTCTCAATGGAAAGAAGAGTGGTTTCTGGTATAGCTCAGTGATAGTGTTTGCCTGGCATACATAAATAAGGCCCTGGGTTCCATCCTCAGCATTCTGGCAATATAAAAAAGAAAAGTTAAGCAATAAATAAAGGAAGGAAGGAAAGAAGGAGGAAGAAAAGAAGGAAGGAAGGTAGAAAAGAGAATGCATAGGAGGCCACAGTCCTCACTTGGGCCAACATCATCATGCCTTCACAGCCACCTCATTAACAAATTAAAGAGTAGTCCAGTCTATGTGAGTGAGAGTTTCCCAGAAAAATGGATTACTCCTGTCCCCTTAAAATTCATAAATGCTGCCCAGAACACCTCAGGTTTCCTGTAATGTCTATTAAAAATTCAAGATATTCCAGTGACAATGTCCAATCATCACTATTTCCACTAAAAGAAAATAGGAACATTGAATTGTACTGACTGTTCCTTTGATGTTATACCTAGCTGAAAGAAGATGTAGTATTTGGGCTGAATCTGTAGTTTCTGAGGATCATTACTAAAATACTTGATAGCATTTTAAAATAGCACTATATGCCTTTCTTTTAAATATAAAGCACAGGAAAATAATCTCAATTACATGAGTCTGGAATTTGTTTTCTTTTTAAATTCTAAAACTAAGAGTTTAATAGGGGATGTGAGATAAATCTGGTTGGATTCTTTATGGCCATAAAACTGCTTTTATTTGAGAGCATCATGTATTTCATAGGAAGAAAGGAATTGGTATTTATTGGATGCCTACTGTGTTGCAAGCATTGCTCCATTTCATTCAATCTAGAGCTCAGCTCCTTCCAGTCTTCAGAGAGAGAGAGACAGACAGAGAGAGAGACAGAGAGAGAGAAACAGACAGAGAGAGAGAAAGAGAAAAACAAACAGACAGAGAGACAGACAGAGAGAGAGGGAAACAAAGAGAGAAACAAACAGAGGGAGACATAGAGACAGAGGGAGAAGGTGAGAAACAGAGAGAGACAGAGATACAGAGACAGAGAAAGAGAGAGACAGAGACGAGGACACAAAAAGAGACAGAGACAGACAAAGACAGAAAGAATTCATTAGAAAGGAATAATATCAATGCCAGTTTTTACTTTTAGATCTCTTTTCATTCATGATTTCTTCTAATATTTCCAAGTTTTAAAAATCTGTGTCTTTAGAAACCTAAAAAATTCAATTCCATGGTTTTACACAGTTATTTATAACTTATTTAGAAGAATTCTGTGAAGTATGCCTCTAATTTGTCTTTTTTAATTGCCAATATTTTATCTCAACTGTGACATTTTGAATGCTCCCTTTATATTATCTCTAATGAGAACTATTTTTTAATTTTCTGTTCTATCTCACTGACCAATGCTGCTTCTTCCTCTATTACTACAGCCTTTGTACTGTTATTATTCACAAATAGGTATTTTGATTGCTCCTTAACTGGGCCTGTAATAGACTGTAGTTTTGATTATATCTGTAATGGATTATAATCACTCTAGCTGCCATAACAAAATACCACAGATTGGGTGAGTTAGGCAACAGTAACAAATTTTCAACATTTCTAGAGCTTGGTAAATGCAGAATCAAGTTTTCAGACCATTTCAACTCCAGAAAGCAGTCTTCCTGATTATCTTCTTGCTGTATCTTTATGTGGCATGGAAAGACAGAGCTAGTTCTCTGGTGATTTTTGTTATGAGGACACTAACCCTATCTGATCAGTCTCCACCTTTATGATTTCATTTGACCTCAGTTACTTCCTTACTCCAAATACCATTATATTGAGAGTCAAGACTTCCACATATGAACCTGGAAATATACAATTCAATTCTTATCAGGATCACCTTTCCTAATAAGCATAACAGAAGGAAGAAGGGAGAAAGACATAATGAAACTATTCCAGATGGTAGACACTACAAAACAGATAGTTCCACAATGAGAAGTTGATGCGAATTGACTCCAAATTCATTCATGAATGTTGACTCCTTGAATTTCAGTTTCTAAGTAATGTGCCTGAATGATGTGATACTGCTTCCAAAAGCAAAGGGTTGCAGAAGAATAAGAAGTTCTAGTTAAAAAACAGGAGTGATAGGAATATTGGTCCTGTCTAAAACTGCTTTAAGATTCAAATTTGGGGAAGACAGAAGACAAAAGTAAATTTACTACCCGTTGCTACTGTCTTCAAAACTGTGAAGGACATCTCACCTTTAAAAATGCAAGTTCAACATCATTGTCAGTGTCTTCTCAAACATTTGCTATCTCTGCTTCTATCTTTTACGAGGCTCATCACTTCCTCTTGTCTTTAGCACCTTCTTTGTCCCCTCCAAATTTTGTTGCCTTGATAAGATTATGGAAAGTAAAGCAAGCTAAAAATAAAAAATAAAAAATAATCTTCAGGGGAGAAAAGTAGGAAAGGGAGAGAATCAGGTTGGGAAAGCAAACATTATGCCCTGAACAATTGGTGCAGGAAGAAAAGTGTTTCTCTTTGTACTCTTTCAAAAAATTTAAATTGACAGGCATGATTGTATGTATTTGTCATGTAAAACATGATGTTTCAAAGTGCATACACATTACAAAATGACTAAATATAGATCACAAAAAAAGGCATTGCCTTACACAGTTCTTACTTTTGTGGCAAGAATACTTAACATCCACTCTCTTGACATTTTTGAAAAATACAAAATGTTGTTGATTATAGTCACTATGTTGTACAATGCATCTCTTGAAATTATTTTTCCTGTCTAACTGAAAGTTTGTTTTCTTTGACTAACATCTTTTCAACCATCTCATCACCAACCGCCCCACATCTGTTAATCACCCTTCTCCCCTCTGCTTTTTTGAAACTAACTTTTTAACTAGATTGATTCCATATCTTAGCTATGGTGAGTAATACTAAAACCCAGGAGTGCATATAATTCTTTAGAATACCAACTTTATTTGCTTTGGATATATTCACAACAGTAGAATTGCTGAATCATATGGTAATTCTATTCTAATTTTATTTTGTTTTTTGGTAGAATCTGCATGTTGATTACAATAATTAAATTTTTGCCAATAGTATGTAAGGATTCCTTCTTCTAAACATCTTCACCAACATTTCTCCTTTGTCTCTTTGATAGTAGCCATTCTAATAGATGTGAGGTATTATCTTATTTGGGTTTTAACTTGCATTTCCCTGGTAATCAGTTGTATTGAACACTTTTTGTATATCTACTGATCATTCATATGTCTTTGAGAGATCGATGCTAGAACTTTAAAACTAGAGCCTCACATATAACCAGGTAAGCATTCTGCCACTGAGACAAACCCTAGCCCTGTATGTCTTTTGAGAATTGTCTACTCAAGACATCTGCCCATTTTTTAATTGGATTGTTTTCTTGTTATTGAGTTGAATTCCTTATATATTTTTGATATTAACTACTTATCAGGTACACACTTGGAATTTTTTAAATCCAATTCTATGAATTGTCTCTTCTCTCTGTAGATTATTTTCTTTTTTGTACAGAAGATTTACAGTCCATTTGTCTCTTTTTAATTACTTTTTTAATTTGCTTTTGCGGGTCATATCTTCCCCCCCCAACTGCATTGTTCATAATCATGGAGCTTTCCTCTAGTTTTTCTTCTAGTACTTTTAATATTTAAGTCTTATATTTAAATCTTTAATCCAATTTCAGGGAATATTTTGTATGTGGTGAGAGATAGGGCTTAATTTCATTCTTTTGCACATGAATATCCATTTTTCTCAACACCATTAACTGAAATGACTTTTACCCTATATGTGCTCTTGGTACCTTTGTCAAAAATCAGTTGACTATAAATATGTGCATTTATTTCTGGGATCTCTGTTCTGTTTCTCCATGTTTCTACTTTTTATGCTAGAATATGCTACTTTGATTACTATAACTAATATATTCTGAAATCATGGAGTGTGATGACTTTAGCTTCATTATTTTGATTATGGTTGCTTTGACTACTGGAATATTATGTGATTTTCTACAAAATTTAGAATTTTTTCTAGTTCCATAAAAATATCATTGGTGTTTTCATAGGGATTGTATTAAATCTATAGATTGCTTGAGTAGTATGGACACTTTTAACAATATTAATTTTTGAAACCCATGAACATAGGATATATTTCCACTTATCTGTATTTTCTTCATTAATGATTTATACTTTATAGTGTAGAGATCTTGTAATTCTTTGATTAAATTTATTTCTGAATATTTTATTTTGTATTCACTTAAATTCAATTATTTCTTGATTTTTTTTTCAGATAGTTTGCTCTTAGAGCATAAAAACACTGGTGATCTTTTTTTTTTTTTTTTTTTAGGTTTTTTTTTTTTTTTTTTTTTTTTTTTTTTTTTTTTTTTTTTTTTTTTTTTTTTTTTTTTTTTTTTTTTTTTTTTGACAGTGTCTTGCTTTGTAATTCAGGCTGGTCCTGAAATCAGCCTCGAACTCAGTAGTCCTCCTGCCTCTGCCTCTAAGCAGAGCATTGTTAAATGTGGCTACCAGAGACTAAACCTGGGACCTTGCGCTTGCTTGCTAGGCAGACACCGGAACCATTGAGCTAAATCCTTGGTCCAACACTACTGATCCTTAGGCAAAAGCTTTCTTTCTTAATTAACTTTTCCTATTCTTAAAAAAAATACTACTGCTCTTTATTAATTTTGCATCTTACAAGTTTACAGAATCTATTCATTTTAAAATTTGGAGGGTAGAATCTAGAGTTTTCTATCTATAAAAACATGCTTTCTTCAAACAGAGGAAATTTAATATTTTCCTTACCAGTTTGGATACTTTTAATTTTTTTCTTGCCTAATTGTTCTGCTTAGTACTTTGAATAATATTTTGAACAGAAGTGGTAAGGATAGAGTATTTTTATCATTCTTAAATTAGAGAAAAAGCTTTAAACTTTTTGCCTAAAGTATAATGTTAGCTAAGGAGCTATCAAATATGGCCTTTGCTGTGTTGAAGTACATTCCTTCTATATCTAATTTATTAAATTTTTATCATGAAAGGATATCTAATGCTTTTTTAAGTCTAATAAAATAATCATGCAATTTTTGTGCTTTGTTTTATCATATTGACAGATTTATATATGACAAACACCTCTGTGGCCTGGGGGTGAATCCCACCTAATCAATGTGAATGTTCTTTTTAATGCTCTGTTGAACTCAGTTTGCTAGTACAGTAAAACCCTGGATTGCAAGTAAGTTGTTCTGTACTTGTTACACAAGATGAACAAACATTTCCAATAAATTTTAACTTGATAAATGAACAATGTCTTACAGTAAGAGTAGCACATGATGCCGAATGTTACATGAGCACAACTAAGCCAAAGGCTTAGATGGCTTCCCCATCTGCTTGTGGGACTATGGGTGATTTTCTTTCAGCAGTAAGAAATTAGGCAGGAGATTTCCTCTGCAAAGGAGAAGGAGAAAAAGTTGGAGGAATCTCTCATTTCAAATGAGATTAGAGGAATATATAAAATTTGGGAAACAGTGCAAAATTTTGTAGAAAAGCACCACCCAAATAAAACTGTAGCAATGAGAACAATACAGCTCTTTAAAGACAATGCAATGTCATGTTTCCAGGAAACCTTCAAAAGGAAGCAAAAGCACAAATGTCATTAGGTAGGTTTCTTTTTAATGTTGTACAAAAGAAAAAGATTCATTTGAGCCAATAGATACCACTGATTCAGTTACTGATTTTGGAAGTCATCTTATACAATAACCTTACTGTCCTTTGTCTCCCTCACACCAGCCACAAAAGTCTTCAAGGTTAATTGCAAGTCATTTTCTTTATATTTTGTATCTTCTTTATTTTTATTTTATATTACAATACAGTAACAATATTATATTTGATTTTTATATGAATATTTAGGGTTGTTGAATGGGTCATCTGAGTTTCCATTATTTCTTATGGGAAGCTCACTCTGATTTACAAGGCCTTACACTCTAGCTCCATGAAAAGCCACACCTATGACCACATGAGACTTGTAACATCAGAGATATTGACATAAAGCTCATATGCCCTTGCTCGCGCTCTCTCTTTCTCTTTCTCTCTCTCCTTGTTCTTGTTGTCTCTCCTCCTCCTTCTTTTGTACTGGCTTTAATTGACTTTGCAATCAGGATAATTCTGACCTTATAAAATGAATATATCTCCAACTATTCAATTTTGGGGATAATATATCTAGAAGAATTATTACTAGTTATTTAAATATTTGGTAGAATTCAGCAGTGAAATCATCAGACCTGAACTTTTTTTGATAGGAGATTGTTTATTATTGACTCAGTCTCTACTCATGTTTTAGTCTGTTCAGATTATCTGTTTGCTCATAATTCATTCTTAGTGGATAGGCTTTATGTGTCAAGGAATTTAACTATTTCTTTTAATTTATCCCATTTGTCTGCATATAATTTCATAATTGTCTCTTATGACCTGTTGTATTTCTGTAGTATTAGATGTAATGTCTCCTTTTTCATTTCTGATTTTATTTATTTCAGTGTTCTCTCTCCCTTTTCTTAATCTGGCTAAAGTTTTGTTAAATTCATTTACCTTTTCAGAATCCAATTCTTAGTTTTGTTTATTTTTTCCTGTTATTTTTCTAGCCACTATTTCATTTATTTTATATATGTTATTTATTATTTCCATCCTAATTTTGGAAATAGTTTATTTTTCTAATTTGTTGAGATGTAATGTTAAGATGGTTGTATGAAATACTTCTTCCTTATATAGATATTTATTACTATACACTTCCCTCAGAACGAAATACCACAAGTTTTGGTATGTTGTATTTTCTTTGCTTTCAGTCTCAAAAAATGTTTTCTCCTGGTACAGAGATTGAGCACAAGGCCTTCAGACTGAGTTACATCTCATTACTTATGAAAATTGTTTTGACTTTAAGACAGTAGCTTACTAAGTTACTAAGTTGCCTAGGAAGGGCTCCAACTTGCAGTCTTTCTTCCTTAGCCTTCCAGAGTGCTGGGAATACAGATGTGTCCCATTATACCAAACTTCAAGAAAATTTGTTATTTCCATTTTAATTTCATTGACCTTTTGGTTGTTCAGGAGCATATGGGTTTAATTTTCATGTCTTTCTTAAAGTTTTCAAAATTCATCCTAATATTGACATCTAGTTTTATATCACTATGATAAGAACAAGTATTTGATATGATTATAATCTCCTTAAATTAGTTAAGATTTGTTTTGATTTTCCCTTCTTTGTGTCTCTCTGTGACAGAGCTTCTTCTTGAGTCCAGGACAGAGACATATGTTCGCTTCTCTCTTTCCCTCATGTGCTGCTTGGAGATGGGGAAAAGGTGAAATAGTAATTTAAAACTGTCCTTCCTACCCTCTTCAAGGAATCTCTTCTTATTATTGTGCTACCATCAAGTGTTATAATACTTCCTTTGCTTTTGTGAAGGTATTTTCATGTGTGGATAGCTGTTCAAATTGTTTCACCCAGGGGGACAATAACTGGAAAGACTTATTCTGCCATCTTGCTTTGCTCCTTTCTCCCTCTCCTCTCTCTCTCTCTCTCTCCCTCTCTCTCTCTCTGTCCTTGTTAATTACCAAAACAAAATGAAAAACTTGATCTATAACAAATCTCACAGGGTTTGTAAGATGACACTTTCTCAGTACTCAGCAGAAGTAAATGGCACTGAGCACAAGAAGCCTCATCTCCTGTGGGTAACCGCAGAGGATGCCCCAGGTGAAGCAGTAGGTAATATCCTTTACCTTGATCCAAGAGGAAATAGTGTAGTAAACTCTTGTAGTTTTTCTCAAGAATGTAGGCATCCATGCAGGCCAATGATGGACTGCCAAAGCTTAGATTTGGGGCTCTCCAATTCTCTAGCTTGTTTCAAAGATAATATTTAGGAGAGATGCACTTTATCATTCAAGACAGATTATTTATAGAGAGGTGACTCAAAAATATTTGTCCAATTCAGGAAAATTTGGTGTAAAACAATAGATGAGAGTAAATGGTGTGAGAAAGTTCACATTGTTTCAAAGTTTTTGTTAATATCTCAAAACTGAAATCAAAGGTCAAGTTCTCCATAAAGTTTAACCCAATTCCATATATGTGAGAGTGTAGACAACTGCTTTCTCAATTATTCACCCTATCGTCAGTCTTTAGAATCTACCCAAGAGACCTACAGAATCACTAGCTTGGTAGTTGAAGGGGATTTATAGAAAAGAAGAGAAATGTGGCATGTTTTCCTTCCTATGGAGAAGGATATAGTTTTTCTCCTGCTGAGTTAACTCTGGAATCTCAAGAGAAGCAATTCATAAGATATTACTTCTTAAGAGTAGCTTCATATTTTCATACTCATGCCTAATACTGTTTCTAGAGTGTCTTAGGCAGTGGCATACAAATAAATGTTTAACAACTTGCTCTCTAGGAGAGGGTATGGTGTGGTTAGTTCACAACATGTGCTGATTTCTGTGTAAATACTCCCATCACTGCCAGTTTCCAAGTATAAGTCTACAATCTCCTAGGTAACATTAAGAAGACGTGTATATAATCAGCTCCCAACTCCAGAACATCAGCAATTTTAAGAAAACCCCATTTTGTTATAGTTATGGCCCCTAGTGAGTCACACTTCTGGAATCTGGGCCTTTTTCTTTTTTGTGGTGCTGGGAATGGAACCTAGGTCCTTCCACATGCCAGTTGAGTACTCTACAACTCTGCCACACCCCCAGCCATCCATGCCCTTTTGTAGAATGCTCCCCTACTAATGCTGGAATTGTTATGTGAATTTCTGATACAGGAAATCAACAAGGATGGTACAATCAGAGGCTTTAAAAGTACTTATACTAAAAAAAGAAGGTACTTATACTTTGGAGCTTTCTCTTTTTGAATGCTAAATCATGGGAAGAAGTCTGGGGTAGACTGCTGGAGGATGAGAGATTTCTTGGAGCTAATTGGTTTAGCCAGAATCTAACACCAATATCTACACATGTGAGTGAGGTTGTCTTAGATCATCCAGCCCTAGTCAATGCATCAGATGACTACAGCGGTATGAGTTATACAGACCAGAATTGTAGAAAATCTGTCCATATGAGATCATCCCAAACTCACAAAATATTTAGCAAATAACGTGGTTGTTTTAGTATCCTAAGGTTTGGAGTGTTTTCACTTGCCAGTGTTGTGTGCAGCAATAGACAACTGATAGACCCAAAGTGTTTCCAGGAGTCTGGGATGTACTTGAGGACTGCTGCTCAGTCCTCATGGCAGGGAGAGAAAGGTCTATATTTGTTCAAATCACACTGCCACCTGCTAGTGAACAAGCCTCTGTCTTTGGAAGGATCCACTCCAGCTTCCTGCTGGAAGCAAATGAAACCTATAAGAAAAGAAGCTGTATTTCACAATATCTACTATATATACTAGAACTCATTAATATCTTCATTTTCTCATACCAGAGAAAAGATATGATATTTACACATCTGAGTCCTATTTATTTCACTTGTGAGGATGTCTTAAAGGCCCATCCATTTGAGTATAAATGACTCAAACTTATCATTTTTAATGGTACAGTAATATTCCATTCTATATAGTAGGTATTGTGAAATAGAAACCATTTAAAAAGAAATGGTCTGTAGAGGTAAGTAATGAGGGGAAAAATAATGTGGTGATAATTTGAAAAAGGAAACAAAGCTTATGTATATAGAGGAAGGGAGGTGTAGGCTGGGTGGAGGAAGGGGAAAAATGAGAATGAAATTGTGTCATATACTGGTACAAGTTCTCAATGTTGAATGTGATCATGATGTGTATGTATAATGTACCAATAGAGATTTGAATTAAAAAAATTTCTCTCATTCTTCTATAGGCAGCTCCTTCATCCTGTTAACTGTTTACTTAGATTTGGATTTTAACAGTATACACTTTTATCTTTATCTCTACAATCTTTATATCATCACTAATTTTAGAGCAGTACCCTTTTCTTCAGTTTTAATTGATGTATACTTGACCATTAAAAATTACACGTGTTTATAGTTTGCAATGTAATAGTTCAATATATATATGCATAATGAAATGATCACCACAGTCCAGCTACTTAATATATCTATCTTCCCACATACTTACAATTTCTTTTTTTTTTTTTGTTTTGGTTTGTTTGCCATATGAAAACTCATAGTCAATGCTCTTAGAAAATTTAAAATAAATAGTACAATATTATTGACTGTAATCGTTATGTGGTACATCCGATATCCAGAATATATCCATCCCACATAACGGAATCTTTGTACCCTTTGGTCAATATCTTGCATTGTTTATTAGGCTTTGAAAATTTAATATAACATCAATGAAAACACTTTACAGTATAATTAAACATATAGTTGTCTATCTTTAAAAAAAGAAGAAACTATAGGCAATTCACCAAGGAAGGAATGAGGGTATATTGTTGTTAAGAGAGTTTTGTCAGAAGGCTTATTGCTTACATCTACATAAAGATATAGTGCGGTAGCTTCTGCCAGTGAACCTTGTGAATGATCTAGTGTTCTACATGTTTAACAAGATAAGGCCATTGAACAGCCAGAGAAACATAAGTATAAGCTCTCTTCTCTAGTCCTTAGATGAACCACCAATAAGAGTAAAATAAAATTGTTTTCTGTTTGCACTGAATCGAATCCAGTCAGTATTACAGCTTGGTTACATTTGCTTTTAAAGAACCTTATAGTAATATTATATGCATAGTGGATGGTTTATGCATACTCAATAAAAATTAACAATACTGTGTTAGCCATTCAGTCATTCAGTAAATAGAGACTAAGAATTAGTCTCCCAGGGAAGTTTTAGAATCTGAGAATTCATCAATGAATAATATAAAATTATATGTTTACAGATTTCTGATTCTAGCTTGGTGGAAAGATAAAACAAACTGGACTATTGTAAATAGAGTGGCCATATCAAAATGGCATTTGTAGAGATCTATATTGTGAGATATTTATAATTATATTTATATAGCAAATTTCAACCAAATTTTCAAGTTTTCATATATATGTATATTCTTACTTGCCCTTTGCAACAGTTTTTTTGAGGTAAACAGAAGTGCAAGGCCAACAGCTGCTTCTTTTATAAATGCAAAACAATGAAGGTCCATCAGCATTTCTAATATGGTGGTTAGAAAGTGGTGCAGCCAGGACTGGAATGCAAGCTGTCCTACTCCATTACTCTTTAGGCTGCTGAGAGTAAAGGAGATCCTCACAGAACTGCTCTTAATGGAAGTAATGAGCACTGGAAGTTGACAGCAATACCCAGGGACATAGTGCTCTAAGCCTAGCTTTTAACCTGACATTCAGTTGTATTTTAGGTATGAACACACATATCTGCCTTGGTCTCTCTGGGGAAGGCTAAAACAATGCAATTATAACCAGAGGAAATATCAAGTCACCAATTAAGTGGTAGGAGAATAGATCTGTAAATTTCTTTTGGAAAAGTTTCATGATGAAATAAAGTTGGTTTATCTTTGGAATTTTAAATACATCCGATTTGAAATCATTATAACAGTATGGATTTTAGTTGGGCAAGTACATTACAAAAAATCTTTTGTCTAAGAAAAAGTCTCCTGGTGATAATGATTCAGGTATAGTGAATTCCTCTTCTAAAATTATCCCTCAAGACAATAGATTGCTGGCACTAATTGGGACCCAGTCAATGCATGGGTGAGTTTCAATGGAACAAATAATTAACTTCATCTTGATGCTCTTAATTTCAGTTATTTGAACACCTGGTAAAGTAAACTTTTCATTTAGATTTTTTAAATTGTTGATTCTAAGAGTCTCTGCTATATGACCACTTCTTTGTTTTAATCCAAATACAATTACCAAAACTAGCATCACAGATTTGCTTTTTGACAGTGGTTTGGTTTTAGAGGAAAGGGATAAATTCTGAAAGAAGTAACTGTAATTAGTAATTTTAAAATATACATACAAACAACTTTTAGAAACATGGTAGAGCTAGTTGATTACTAGATGTACTAGTTGATTACTAGATAGTCTTTCTTTGTAGTTGAGGTTGGCCCTGAGCTCAGTATGTAGCCCACTCTAGCCTGGAACTCACAGCAAACCTCCTGCTTCGGCCTCCTGAGTACTGGGATTCTGAGCATGAGCCACTACAGCATTGTGGTGTGTGGTACTGATTGCTGATGGGTGCAAGTCACCACATCAGGCATTGTGCTATGTGTTTACCAGGGATTGGTCTTGGGACCTTGTACTTGCGAGGCAGGTAGCAGAACTACTGAGCTAAATCCTTAGCCCTAATAATTAAAATTTTAGAAATGTTATATGCCAATTGAAGATCACATTGCTAACTTGAAATTAACCACTTCAAGAAGTACTTATACTATAGAAATGTGGAAACACTACAAATCAGAGCTTCTTCTAACAAAAGAGACAATTCTTCAGCATCTGTTAAAATACCATTATTTACTCATCATACATTAGTAACAGAATCTGTAAATTCCCTTTATCTATGTACGTATATTTATTCCTATAATTTTGGGCAATTAAATCCAGTATAGAGAACAATTTCAGGATCATTATTCAGGATGGTTGTAACATACTCAAAACCTGGGAATGTTTGTGCTGGGAATTTAGCTCAGCAATTCTGGCACCTGCCTTGCAAGTTCAAGGTCCTGAGTTCAAGTTCAATCCCTGATAACCACATACAACAGTGCCGGGCATGGTGGCTCACGCCTACAATCCTAGCACTCAGGAGGCAGAGGCAGGAGGATTGGTGTGAGTTTGAGGCTCACCTGGGCTACATAGTGAACTCAGGGCCAGCCTGAACTACAAGGCAAAATCCTATTTCAAAAAAAAGAAAAAAAAATTGGGAATGTTACTTTCAAGCAGTTTCCCCGTATTATTGTATCTTATATAATTTTGATACAATATCAAAACCAGAAATATCACAGTAAAATCCATGTGCATAAATTTATCATTTAATGATAAAATTTAGAAGTTAAAAAATACATTTAATACAGATAATAATTAATGTTAATACAGATATTAACACTTCATAAATACATTCACTATAAATACTAACTCACCATAAATATATTTGTAAAGGGGGCAGGGGATTTCGCTTAGTGGTTCCAGTGCCTGTATTGGAAGCACAAAAACCTGGGTTCAATCCTCAGTAACCACATACCATACTGAGCATGGAGACCCACCCCAGCAACAACCAGTACCACACACCACAGTGCCTGGTGTAGTGGCTCACGCCTGTAATCCCAGCACTCAGAAGGCAGAGGCAGGAGGATTGCTGTGATGTGAGTTGGAGGCTGAGCTCAGGGCCAGCCTGAACTACAAAGCAAGACCCTGTCTCAAAAAACAAAACAAAACAAAACAAAAACATATGTGTGTGTGTGTGTGTGTGTATATATATATATATATATATATATATATATATATACATATATATATACACACACATATATTAATATATATATATATATTTGTAAAGGTTTCTTTACATCTATAGTTTGTTATCTGATTCTCTTAACAAAATCTTTCACTGAACAAAGGTTTTTATTTTTGATGAGATCTAACTTAGCAACTTTTTGTTAATCGTGCTTGCAAAACCTGCTTCGTCTAAGAACTCCTCTAGATCTAGACTCTGGGGTTTCCTTACTATTATACTCAGAAAGCCTCATAGCTCTACATTTTGCCTCAAAATCTTTGATACTATCAGAGATAGATTTTTTTTGTAGAGTTTGAGTCTTAGGTGAAAGTGCATTGCTTCCTATGAATATACAATTTCTTCAGTAAAATTTTTTGGCAAGATTATCTTTTTCTATTGAGTTACTTTAATGAGTTTCTCAAAAATATCAATCATTATTATGTGGGACTGTATTCTGATTTCTCTAAGATGTTTTATTGATTTATGTGTCAATTCTTCTCCCGCTGTCTCAAAAGCCTTGATTATTGTGCTGTATTTTGCTTTTCCACAAAACTTTTAAAATAATCTTGGTATATCTATAAAACATCTTGCTGGAATTTTGACAGGCATTACATTACATATACAGGAATAAGGATAAATTGACAATTTTTATTTCATTGAGACTTCTAAATCATGAATATTATGAAGGAGAGAGAGAGAGAAATAGATTTCCATTTACTCAAATGTTCAATTTCTTTCATCAACAATTTGTAGTTTTCTGCATACCAGTCCTGTACAAGTGTGGTTCTAGTAGATTTACATGCATTTCTGAGTTTACTTTGAGTGACTTTAAATGACACTGATCTGTTAATGTTAGTTCCCTTGGTTTAATCACTAGTCTGTAGAAAAATCATTTTATACATTAATCTTATATTCTAAAAAGTCACTAGAGTCATTTATAAAGTTCTAGGAATTTGGCAGTCTTTTTACTGTTTGTTTTCTGTATATTCCTTGGGCTTTTCTGTATAGACAATTATCCACCAATAAGGTTTTATTTCTTCCTCTCTGATCTGTATCTGTTTGTCCGTTTCTTTTCCTTGCCTTATTGTGGTGGCTAAAAATTTGAGTATTATATTGAAGAACAGTGGGAAAACCAGTCATTGTTGCCTTGTTTCCAGTATGAGAGGTTCCAAAAACAGCCACTTTTTCACCATTAATTAGAATGTTGGCTCTAGATTTTTGTTTGCCTATTTGCTTACTTGTTTGAATTTGTCTATAACTGGATTTTTCTATTTCTTCTTTCCATTTCAGCTTTTCGTATTTTGTAGCTGTGCCTTTGGGATATATATATATATATATATATATATATATATATATATATATATGATGAAGGCCTGGATTGACTAAACCTATTTCGTAAAGTAAGTCTACTACCAACAAATTTTCTTAGTTTTTCCTCATCTGAAATGAAAATGTTTTATTTTCCTTTCATTCCTGAAAGTTGTTTGTGCTGAATATAAAATTGTGAGTTGAAGCTACACATGCTGGAACTCACAGTTCCAGCACTGGTGGAGGCTGGGTCAGCAAGCTCACAAGTTTCAGACCAGCCTGGGACATTTAGCAAGAACTTTTCTTGAAAAGAAGAAAAAAAACATTTGAAGGGCAGGGGTTATATCTCCGCAAAAAGACCCTAGGTTTGATCATCAGCACCAAAAATTTTAATTAAACAAATAAATCTGCGTCAGTTTTTTCTTTCAGTACAAAAAAAAAAAAAAAGCCATTATGGCACTTCCTTCTGATTTTCATTTTCTGACGAGAAAGACATCATCATTCAAACTATCTTCCTCTTATGATAATGGTCATTAAGCTGGGACTGCTTTCAAGACTTTTGTTTTTGATGTGTGACTACAATACATTTGAGCATGAAGGTCTTTGCATTTATCCTTTTTTGGATTTGATCAGCTTCTCAAATCTCTAGGTTTGTATTTTCAATATGTAGTTACTTGAGGCAGCTTGAATATCCAACAACTGGGCAGCAGAGAAGTAACTGTGACAAGTTTAAACAATTGAGTATTGTGCACCAATGACCATAAATGATCAATAATTAAATTTATCAATTAAATTTCCTCAGGAAATTCATGTGCTAAATAAGAAGCAAGTCACAGAAGAAAACATACACTGTTTCCAATTATATAAAGCTTGAAAACAGGCAAGAGTAAGTGAGGTGTTTTGTAGAGACATATGAATAAGTAAAAATGAAAAGCTAAAAAGAATAGGAAATATTAGTAGCAGCTAATTATTAATTATGGGAGGAGTGGGATATGACTGAGGAGAGGTATTCAAAAGCCTTCATAGATATCGGAAATGTTCTATGATAACTGTTCTCAAATGTTGATATGTGGAGAACTTGCTAAAAATAAAAAGCTTGAGTTCTGTCTTATTTACAGAACTTGGGCCTCTAGTTCTCTATTAGCTTTGCAGTTGATTGTGACATAAACTAAGATTTGAAAACTCCTGTTGTGTCTCTTAAACTGGGTGGTCCATAAACAAAACTTTATTTTCTGGTTACCTAACTGTCTGTGCATTAAATATACTCTTTACATATAGAGTGGATTCTGTCTAAATAGTTATGCAATTATTTTGATGGTCTTGCCCATACTTCCTATGCAGGAAAAATTCCAGCAATGCAAGCCTCTTAAAATGACTCAACATATTTTAGGTGGCAGTCTCTACTCAGAAATTGTATTTTCCAGTCTTACCAGAGTCAAAACTCCAAACTTGCTTTAGAATTAAACTATATTTCTTGTCAATTAATGCTTCCTTCAAAAGAAAAACCTGCCATGGCTGACTTCAGATTGTCTTCTCTCAAGTCTTGCCTTGGTAGGTGCTGTACTCCAAGCCACCATTGCTCTCTGTCCACCAGGATCATCGTGATACTCTACTTACTAGTTTACCTTCTTTTGCTTTTGTTCTCCCTACAATCTTTTCTTCCCATACAGCCTAGATTACATTTATCTAACTTCTGTATCTTGAACTAATTAGCTTTACAGAGAAGTTGTAAAAACAGTAAAAGAGAGTTCCCTCAACACTTTTCATTCAGGTTGCCCTAATGTTAGCATCCTCTATAGACATAGCACACTCACCAAAACTAGGAAATGTACGTCAATGTGACACTAAGCTTTATTCTAATTTCAACAGTTTCTTTACTCTCCTTTTTTTCTGATCTAGGATGTTATTCAGGATCTCACACTACATTTGGCTCTTATTTTCACATAGTCCTCTCCTATCTATGAAAATTTATTTCTTTTCCTCTGTCTCTCATGACCTTGACACTTTTTAAGAGTATTAATTTGTTATTTCATCAAATGTCCTTTGGTTTAGGTATTTCTGACATTTTTCCATTACTAGAGTTAAGCAGTGCAGTGTGCTTCTACTTAAGAACTTTTGAAAACCTCCAAGTAGAGTAATGAAATGTTATGGAGCAACCCTGACATCATCGGGTATTGAATTTTCACTCATAAGTGACTCTGATCTAGCCACAGTGGACACCATAATTTGAATTTCTCAGAAAACAGACTTTAAGATAAAGTCTGACATGCAGGATATTTACAAGGAAAGACCTCTGAAGAAGACTAAAGGAGGGAGAGAAAAAAGAGTGGAAATGGAGAGAAGTAAAGTTCTAGTACTCATTCAAATCAAGCTCTAGTACTCTAGACTTGGCTGATCCTAAAGGAGCACTGTGACTAGAAACGGGCTTTTTAAATTTTATTTATTTATTTATTTATTTATTTATTTATTTATTTATTTTTGAGACAGGGTCTTGCTTTGTAGTTCAGGCTGGTCCTGAGCTTTCTATGTAGCCCAGCCCAGCCTTGAACTCACAGCAAACTTCCTGCCTCTGCCTTCCGAATGCTGGAGTTACAGGCATGAGTTACCATGCCTGGCATTGTTGTATGTGGTTTCTGGGGAATTCAGGCCCTTGTGCTTACAAGGCAGGTGCTGAAGCCACTGAGCTAAGTCCCCAGCTAGAAATGGACTTTCTGAGTTGACCTCCTTTGAAATGATGTGGCCACATGACTCTATCTCTGGATGTGGCTCATTTTGGGAAAGATGTGACCTTGGAAAAATGGCTTCGTGAGGTAAAGGGAGACCCCAACACTGCTGAGACTGAAAGCAACCTGGCATTAGTGCTATCAAAGTTATCCATGGGACAATGTAGGTGACACAACACAGTGCTGTGGGACACAGTCCTTCAGTCAAAGTGTTTTCTCCGCGAGAAAAGTTCACATACTTATACTTCTAACTGGTATGTTTTCCTCTCTCTTTTGCAGTGGTGATTCATTCCCATCTCTCAGGAGTCAGTTTAACTACTAGCCTCAGACTGAATCCTTCCTGATTTCCTTCTCTCCACTTCATGATTTACATTAACATATATGTTTACTGATTTACTGCTTCCCCATGAGGTTCCATAAGGGAGGGAGCACATAAATTTGATTCATTTTTTTGACCACCACTTAGCCTGGGGCCCAGGCCACAGAGGGTGCAGAGCAAGGCCTCAGTAAATTTTCTAAAAATGAGTAACAGAGTGAGTTAAAATATAGTAAATCTAAGTTTGGTGAAAAAACTTTGAAAATGTGGTAGTGACATACTACCCAAGAATGATCCAGAGTTCAATCTCACCAAGCAAAAGATTCATGATATAGAAAGCACAGTGGTAGACTCATAAATCAGTAAAAATCAAGCATGCACTTGCAAATATGTCTTAGATAACTTGGTCTGCCACAGCAAAATATTATAGACTGGGTGATCTAAATAACAGAAGCTTATTTTCTCATAATTCTGCAGGCTAGAAGCCAAGATCAGGGTTCCAGAATGGTTGAGCACCCTCACGATGGTATCTCACTGTGTGCTCACATGAAAGAGAAGGAGAGAGGAAAGAGAAAGACTGAGATATAGACAGAGAGAGAGAGAGAGAGAGGGAGGGAGAAAGGTAGAGAGAGAAAAATATGCAAAACAGAATATTCTGTCACTTTTTTAAAAAGCACGCATCCCATCGTAAGGATTTCACACTCATGACTTTGTCTAGACCTAATGAACTACCAAAGGCTTCGTCTCCTAATGCCATCACATTCAATGTTAGAAATTCAGCATGTGAATTTTGAAGAGAAATAGTTCAGATCACAGCAAGATACAACATGTTTCATATTATGTTTGCCCAAAAAACTAAAATGGATTAGCTTTATATTAACTTGCTTTTTGCATTAAATTTGTTTAAAAGACTTAGCAAACTAATTCACTGTCTTTTCTTAAAGCATACACTTAATTCTCAAGAAATAATGTTGTCACATATAAAGTGTGAAATATTAAAGACAAACTCCTTAGAGCAATATGTACAGATGGTATTTAAATATCAGCAACATTTCAACTCTGAGGTAATAATTTTAAAATATTTTCATGCATTAAAAACTCCTGAAGATTTGGTTGAAATGCAGATTTCGGAGCTTCATAGCTGACACTTACGATTTTGCAAATCTGGAGTGAGAATCTACTATTTTAACCAGAGGCTTGGGTGATGCTACTGCATATTAGTAAGGTTATACTGTGTATAAGTCTCTGCTGCTTCCATCCATGATATTACAGGACAGGCAAGGGCATCACAGTATTGGTAAGGCTAGTGGGTGTTTATGGCTGTGCTAGGTGCTGAAGTAAAAGAGGAAGGGGATTTCTGGTAAACCTAAATTTCTTTTTTTTTTAAATTTTTTAATCTTTATTGGTACATTACATAAATGCATCATGATTGCACTCCATAATGGGGATTTGTACCAGTATAAGACACAACTTAATTCTCATTTTTTCCCATAGCCCTACCCACCCTACTGCCCCCCCATATACATAAAATTTGTTTCCTTACTTTTTTGTTACAATCTCATCATTTTTTCTCCTTCATTCTATTTTACATTGAGCATTTTCTATTTCACAATATATAACATACAATTCTAGGACTCATTTACATCTTGATTTTCTCATACCAGAGAAAAGATGCGATATGCACCTTTCTGTGACCTATTTATTTCACTTATGAGGATATCCTCAAGGTATGTCCATTTAAGTAGAAATGATTCAAACTTATCACTTTTTATGGCAGAGTAATACTCCATTCTGTAGAAGAACCACAGCATTTTTATCCAGTCTCCAGTTGATGGACACTTGGGTTGTTTCCAAGATGTAGCAATCACAAATTGGGCTGCTATAAACATGGGGGCACATATGTCACTGTGATATGAGTCTTTTAATTCTTGTGTGTATATACCTAGCAGGGCGACGGCTGGGTCAAATGGGACCTCCAATCCTAGCTTTTTGAGGAATCTCCAAACTGATCTCCACGGGGGTTGTACGAGTCTACAGTCCCAGAAACAGTGGAGAAGGGTTCCTTCTTCTCCGCAGCCTCGCCAACACTTGCTGTTGGCTGAATATGAAATGGCAGCCATTCTATGTGGAATGAGATGAAATCTCAATGTTGTTTTCATCTGCATCTCTCGAATGACTAATGATGTTGAGCATTTCTTCATATGTTTCTTAGCTGCTCTTACTTCTTCCTCTGAAAAATATCTGTTCATTTCAGATGCCCATTTTTGAATTGGGTCATTAAATTTGGGTGGGCTGATTTTTTTGAGCTCTTTATATATTCTAGATAGTAG
>PVIR01013401.1:0-14175 GCA_004026965.1 Petromus typicus
AAAAAAAAAAAAAAAAAAAAAGAAAAGAAAAGGGATTTCCAAAGAATGATGCAAAAAGAAAACCCAGTACAGTACTGAAAGATTTATAATAGGAGTTTTTATATTTACTTTTTATCTTTTATTTTATTTATATATGTTTATAATGCATATAATATGCTAACAAAATCACAATACATTACTTATATGCACAGTTGTAAATATATAAGATGTGTGTATATTTACAAATGAATATTATTTATAAATAAAAGAAATAAATATGAAAGCATATTCCAAGAATTTTTAATTGATTAGGACAAGTGATAATGTTTTGAGACAACTAGACTGCAACATGGTTCCTATATGAACTAGGTGGCTTGTAGAATCTACAGATGGATTAGCCTCCTTTTGATGAGAGCAATTGTTCCCAAGCCCTAACCAACTGCCCTTGCATAGTTACTATTGATAGTCATAGCACTGGGGAATAGAACATGAAAAGATTCAAGATTCAAATTGAGGGTCTTGCTGATATTGGAGAATGATATATTTACATGGAAAGGAAGCCACTTTCTTTTTTTTTTAACCAAAAGTTTAAACTGATATTAAAATTGGGGGAGGGCAATGTAGATAAAATCCTTCACAAATTTAAACTTGGGATTTCAAGTTAAATTCTTAGTGCTTCAGGTTAAAACTCTTCTCATTCCTCCAAGATCCAAGTGAAAGTAAGAAAGGAAGCAAATTCAAAAAAATGAGTATTACCAATCAAATTTTCATTGTTTCATTAAAATTTATGTGTTGAAAGCTGACGGTATTGTTAGGAGTTGATAGTTTTGTGGAGAGGTGCCGGTAATGCAGTTTTAACCTTTTAGGCCTTCAATCCTTAAAAATTCTCAGAGGTCTTTATTTTGTTCCTATTAATCCAGAATCAGACATATCCGCAGTTCCTCTCAATGAATGATACTTTATATAACCACAGTGTAAGTCACCACAAAATATATCTGTATGTCTTATTCACTTTAGTATTCACACTGTGTATTCCATTATGTCGTTTCTGTTAGCCTTAAAAAAGTATACATTTTGATGAGATTATAACAAAAAAGAAAGGAAACAAATTTTATGTATATAGGGGGGTTGTAGGGTGGGTAGGGCTATGGGAAAAAATGAGAATTAAGTTGTGTCTTATACTGGTACAAATCCCCATTATGGAGTGCAATCATGATGCATATATGTAATGTACCAATAAAGATTAAAAATTTTTTTTAAAAAGGTATATATATTTGCCCATAGCATCAACAATATGTACCCCATTGTGATGCTATGGGATTATCCTGTGCCCCAGCCTCAAGACAGCTATGTCATTGCTCATCCGAAGTGCACCCCCCATTTCAACTACTGGAGAAAACTCTCCCATTGTTTTTCATTTGGGCCTCGGCTCTTTACAGAGTACGCAGCTCTTCTGGGCTGACCGGCCAAATCAAGCTTTCTTCCATCTCTTCTGAGTGGGTTTTTTTTCCTGGTCCAGATTTCCTACAGTAATAGTCAGGTTCACTGGCCTGCCAATTCTTTTCTTTTCATTTTTGCAGGTATCAGGGATCAAACTCAGGAACTTGTGCTTGCCAGGCAGGTGCGATGCCACTGAGCTACATTCCCGGCCCTGGCCTGCCAAACAGGAGCCTGACATATCTCCTTGAGGAAATTGGCTGGTAATGGATGAAGTGATTGATGTCTTGCTCATTGCCCATTTCTGTGGGTGGAAAGGGAGTGAATATTTTAATTTCTGCGTGACTGGTGGATGTGTGCATGGTATTCCATGACTGATCTGTGACTTTCAGTTGCACCTAAGGAGCTTGACTGGGTCCTATCCTTTGTTTCTGTGGTGATGCTGAAAGGCATAATGGTGACTCATCTCCTGAAATATAAGGCTGACCAGGCAGAGGTCCCCGTGCATCTGAGCGAAAGTGTGCCTTAGTTTCTGGGAAGGGTGCTAGCCAGGTAGACACCTGAGAAGTCTCCGTTAGGAGGCGCTCACCCTTTTTCTGTTGTGATACTGTTTATGAGCACCACATACTCTGCACATTATCAGAAATAATCAGAGTAAGCCAACTGCATCAGACCGCATGTTACTCAACTTCAGGACAGGCTTTAGTTCACATAATGGGATTAAGATGAAACCTTCCAAACTGCAGGTTTTCTGTGGCCCCAGCTTAATGCTAGGTGGCCAGCAGAAGGGGCCCTAGACACCCTCACAGTCCAGCAGTCTGGAATGGCGTGTCAGGTCAGCCTGGGCATACTGACAGCTTCGCCTATATCAGTTCTTGGCTGCAAGTAGCTCAGATCCTTTCCCAGTGGGTTTGATTCTGCATTCGTAGGAAGGAACTGAGTCAGGTTTTTGTGGAGTAGAATTGTAGCCAACCCTCTAAGGCCCTAAAAAAACTAACTCATCCGGGCCCATCTGAGGAGGACTATGTGCTACCACCTTCTGTCCTTGATCCTTTGTCTGTACTTTTATTACTTGCTCCTGTTCTGCCAGAGAGCCTGCCACCTTCTAATTCACCACCACTTCTGACCCTCTCAGATCCTCTGTTTCCTTTCAGACTAGCAACCTCGTCTTCAACCACTCCAAAATCCCCCCATTGCTGACACCACTTCCATGTCCTGCCAACTCTCTCCTGTACCTGTCGCTTCTAAGTAAAGCCCCTGATTCCTCCACCATTCAGTGTGTCAGTGAGAGTGCTTATCCAGGGACACCCCTAATCAGATGACTTAGATCTCCTCATCCCCTTGCCCCCCAGCTACTGATCCATGAGGTCCGATTTCCAGCCACCACCCTGGAAGATGGCTCCGAATGACCTGGACTATTTGCCATAACTATCCTCCTAAACTGGAAGCAACACACTCTGTCATATTCCTAAAAGCCCCAAGTGACCACTGACCTTGTGCAGTCCATAGTCTAGACCCGTGTGCCTACCTGGGATGACTGCCACCAGCTGCTCCATAGCCTGTTCGACACCAAAGAGAGATGAAGGATTATCCTCGAGGCCAGGAGATGTCTGTAAGAGTGGCCTCTGCAGCACGGAACAAACTCAAGGCTCCTGAAACCAGTCCAAAATGAACTTTCATGCTATTCAGGGACAAGAAGCCCCCACCAAGTACTGCAGATCTCTCCTTCAGGGTGCTGGCAAGAAGCCTACAAACATGTTCGAAACTGCTTCTATGTGACAAAAGCCTAGTGAATTGCCCGGCAACTTCACTGAGTGGCTCTGTGAAGCATTTCATATCTACGCCCCATTTTATCCAGAAGATAGTGAAAATCGGCATATGGTAAACACTGTGTTTGTGGCCCAGTCTGCTCCTGACGTCTGATGCAAGCTCCACAAGCTGAACAGGTTTGTTGGCAAGAATACCACAGAATTACTTGAAGTAGCAATGAAAATTTTTGCCAACAGACTAGAAAGCACAATGAGGAACAAAGAAAAAGATTAAACTAAGGTCTCTCTCCTCACAGCTGTGTTAGGAAAAGTAGATCAATCCAGAAGACCAGTGTCACCACGCAAAGGGGGAAACCAGCACTCATCACTCCTAAATCCAGGTCAATGCCCCCACTGCAAAGAAACAGGGCACTAGAAAAATGAATGTCCTAGTTGGAAGGGGACCAAGCTCAAACAAAAGACTGATAGTTGTAACCATCAGTTCCTTGTAACCAGCCCAAGCCTCCAATGCCAGACCTGATCTGGCTTGTTGAAATACAGTCAGGTTAGGACAGACCGGACACTCTCAGTCTTGGTCCCCTGGAGTCCACAGTCAAATGACAGTTGGAAGACATCCAGTGAGTTTCCTGATCCAAACAGGAACTGACCATTCTGTTGTAATGATTCCAGTGGTGGCCCTCACAGACAGAACTGTGGCCGCCACAGGGGCCACTGGGTCTCAGAGTGCTCGCTCTTTCTCCCATCCTCAGCCTGCCACCTGGCAAGACATGAACAAGTTCATGAATTCCTCTGTCTGCCTGTCTGTCCCCTTCCTCTACTGGGACAACCTGTTAACCAAACTTGGAGCTCAAATCATGTTCACATCTGAAGGGCCCACCTGTCTGATCCTCAATGGGGGCAGTACATGCCACTGATCCAACAGAAATAAATCCTCATGACCTCCTCAAGGCCTTTACGGTGTCTGGGTTGAAAAGTCTTTGCCAGAAGTAGCCCCAAATCGGGCCCAATTATAGTAGACCTCAAACCAAGAGCTACATCTGTCAGACTCACACAGTGTGCCATGCCTTGAGAGGCATGACTTGGCACCCAAGAAAACACTGACTGCCTCCAAAAGGCCAAATCCTCAATGACTTTTATCACCTTGGAATATTCTGCTGTGGCCTGCCAGAAAGCCTGATGGGAGTTACCGGCTGGTACGAGACCTCCGTGCTGTCAATGCTGTCAACTCAAGCAATACTTTGCTTATTCTGCTCTCACCTGAGGAATCCAGGTCTACTTAGCCAGACCTCAGAGATATCTTTTTATGCCTACAACTGGCACCCCCAGAGCCAGCCACTGTTTGCCTTCAAGGGGTGAAATCTTAACACAAGACAAAAAATACAACTCACCTGGACAAGACTCTGCAGGGCTTTAAAAACTCCCCCATTTTGTTTGGAGAATCTCTGGCCGCTGATCTGTCTGCTTTCCCAGGAGGAAAACTGAACAGCTCCCTGCTACCATACGTGGACAATCTCTCGTTATCCAGTAAAACCAAAGAGGACTGTTGGCAAGGAACACTAGCCCTCCTCCGGTTACTTCTAGAGACTGGCTACAAAGTATCTTGGAAAAAGGCCCAGATTTGTCAGCCTTTGTTTCCGTCCTTAGGATTTATCATCACTACAGAACGTGGGGGACGAGGATCAGAGAAAAAAACAAATTATCTGCCTGTAGGCCAGCCAGCAGAACAACCACATTCCTGAGGCCAGCCAGGTTTTGTAGGATGTGGCTTCTAGGATTTGCAGAGAAATCCAAGCCCCTCTACACAACCTTCACCAGATCAGAGATCAGCCTTTACAATGAGACGATCAACAGGAATCCATTTTCAAAGAAATCAAATGGCTTTTCATCATTACTCCTGCTTTAGGATTACCAGACCTAAACTGAGAATTTAATCTCTTTGTTCATAAAAAAGACTGTAGCCTGAGGAGTCCTAACTCAAACTATAGGACCTTGGCAGAGGCCAGTGGCTTAGCTGTCTGAACAATTAGACACAGTAGCTGCTGGACAGCTCCCCTGTCTCCACAGCCCAGCAGCAGCTGTCCCTCTCATTAATGAGGCAGATAAACTGATCTTGTGACAGAGCTTCGTAGTAAAAGTCTCTCACTCAGTTATGACACTGATGAACAATCAAGGATATAGATGGGTTTCAAATTCCAGTATGGCCCAGTATCAAGGGATGCTCAGTGAAAATCCCACTCTCTTCAGAGACCATAAGGTTCTTTTAATTTTTTTTGAGACAGGGTCTCGCTTTGTAGTTCAGGCTGGTCCTGAGCTCAACCTCTAACTCACATCACAACAATCCTGCCTCTGCCTCTTCAGTGCTGGGATTACAGGCATAAGTCACCATGCTCAGCATTGTAGTATGTGGTACTAATTGCTGATGGGCATGAGTCTCCATGCCCAGTATTGTTGCCCTAACCTGGGCCCTTGGGTTCAGGCACCTGAACCACTGAGCTAAATCCCCGGCCCAACCATAAGGTTCTTAAATCAGACCATGATTGTGAAGAAGTTAATGATCAATTGTTCTCCAACCAACCTGTCCTTACCGAAGATCCAAAACCTCATCCAGACGTTATCCCATTTAGTGATGGCAGCAGCTTCATACAAGATAGAGAGTGACCGGTAGGGCACGCGGATAGCAGGGTATGCAGCCACTGCCTCAGACCAGGTTACCAAGGCAGGTCCCCTTCCTAAAGGGTGGTTGACGCAGAGGGAAGAGCTCGAGGCCCTCATCTGAGACCTCTGTTGGGCTTGAGGGAAGACTGTCAATATCTACAAGGACTCAAAGTACATCTTTGGCCCTGTTCACATCCACGGGGCCATTTACAAAGATAGGACTTTTAAAAAGTGGGGGCAAAAAAATTACAAATCAGAAGGAGATACTCCAAATCTTAGAGGCAATCTGAGAACCCAAAAGGTAGCCACCATGTATAGTCAAAGATACCAAAAAGGACAAGATCTTATTACAAAGAGAAACTGATAAGCTGATTAAACAACGGAAGAAGCTACTAGACAGATTAGGCCCAATCTGTCCTCACATTCCTGCAGGTTTTTAAAGATGGTCACACTGGCTACCTGGAAACCAGACGTACAGACAAACAACTTTTTACTAAAGAAAAGACCTTCATGAAAGACTATAAGGTTATATCTTGAGACTGCCTCTAATTTCTGCAATTGTTCTCCAATTACCCAAGACAAAGAAAATCCTGGTTGTTACCAGGATTAAATTTATAGACTTAGGAACAGGGGACCCTCAGGATAGTGTCAGCCCTTTACACATTACCAGATGACAGAATCTTCACTCAATCCAACAGTGCTTATCCATTTGAGTTAGAAACTCATGGAAAGATCCACTTAGGGAAATCAAAGCTAGATCTTGTAAAGTGTTACTACTATATTACAAGACTCTCCTCAGTCTGGGCCAAAGTCTGTCAAAGATGCAAAACCTGCACCACAAATCCCCCTCCAGAGACTGCTATCATCCCCAGGAATTCAACACAAAGGGACCTCCCTGTTTGAGGATTTTCAGATAGATTATACTGAAATGCAGCCCTGCTTCAGACATAAATATGTACTAGCCCTAATCTGTACTTAAACTGAGTAGGTCAAAGCCAAACCAACCAAGGCAGAAAAAGTCCAAGGAACCATTCCCTGTTATAGATTTCCCTTGTCAATTGGGAGCAACAGTGGGCTTGCTTTTGTGGCTGAAGCTATCCAGAGCCTAGCTGACATGCTAAAAATTAAATGGAATCTTCACACAGCCTTAAAGGCCATGAAGTTCAGGAAAAGTAGAACACAGGAATCAAGCCCTCAAGACTTAGCTAAAGACTGCCAAAACACAGGTTAAAACTGGCCAGACACGTTACTGCTGGGTCTGCTCAGAGTTAGAAGTACTCCTAGGCCCTCAGGTTACTCGCCTTATGAAATAATGTATGGAAGGCCTCTCCATCTAGTTAAACACTTCCAGGAGAATGTTAGACAAATAGAGGATAATTATGTGACTTTAGAACTGCAAGTGTTGGGAAAAAATTTTTCTCACAGATCAATAAAATTGCTAGAAAGAGCCCCCAACCCGGTGGGAAATCCCACACATCCTTTTCAGCCAGGAGATTCAGTGTGGATTAAAGAATGAAGAAAGACCCTCTTAAACCAAGCTGGCTAAGACCTTATGATGTTGTGCTTGCCATATCCACTGCTGTCAAAATTACAGATATCGCCGGTGTCCACCTGTATCCACCACACCCATGTCAGGAAGGCCTATCCGCCCAAGTTTAAGTAGCCTACCTTGACCTGCAAAACCCTCTCAGAAGACGACTCCACCACAAAATGCTTCTGCCAATTATCACTGGATTCAAAATTCCTGACCATCTCCCAGAAAACTACCTGGCTCTAGTCACCCCAGAAGCTGAACAGGCTATGCATGGCTGAAGCCTGAGGTCACTGTACACAGGATTAAAAAAAAAAAAAAACTGTCTTACATATTGCCATCTCTGGTTTCTGGGACTCCTAGGTCTTCTAACCTTCTTAATCTTTGCCAGTGATCTTGCCACAACCACACCTAGTAACTGGACACCCATCCAGAGGATCCTCCTAGCCTCCTGTTTTATCATTTACACTGGATATTCAGCTTCTATTCATTGCCTTTTATAACTCATCCTACCACCATGATCACTTTCAGCATCTTAGCTCTGGTCATTCTATACTCCTTTGTACCCAGTGGGGACTACACCCAAAATAAACCCTGCCCAAATACCTGCCAAGGATCTAAAATGGGTGGATGGGGAATCTAGATTTTACCCAGGGTTTACTACAGGACTATGATATGTTTGTGCTATGAGTCAGTTGGATCTTGTACTCAAAATGTAAAGCATTACTTTTTTGGCAGTCATAGACTGAGGATCAGTCTGTGCTGACAAGACAGAACAAACCATCTGCATTTAAAGCACTAGAGATGGCTTTACAGGATGAGAGACACATCAAGCCTACAATGAATTAGTCAGACAGGCCCAAGAAAAGGTAGTTAAAATAATTTTAAAAAAAACCAATCAAGCCAAAAAAATATCCAACACTGTCACGTAGGTCTAGCTGCCTTCCTCCAGCAGACCAAACTAAAAGTTCCCCACCTCACCTCAAGAGTTTACTTAATATCTCTTACAACCTTTACTGGCAAAGTGTCTATAATTTCTCCTGTTGAATGTGCCTTTCCCTCCATAAACAAACCTATCCGGACCATTCCAACAAGATGGAACTTACAGACACCAGTTTGTCCTTTGTCCTCAGTGCAAAAGCCCCTGCCAATCCAACCCTACCAGAAAACCTATCCTCAACATCCTGAAACTCAGCTCTGCCTAGTAACATGACCCAATGCAATTCATCTGAAATCTTTTTGTATGGAGATGCCCCCATCAGTTCCTAGACCCCAGTTGGATGAGGATCTGCGTAAAAATACTTTTCACCCCAGACCTCAATCTATAGTAACCTTGAGTTAGCTCAAGCCTTAGCATCCAACTCCAGGAAAAGAAGAGCAGTCTTATCTGTGCCGATAAGGGTTGGCATTGGTGCCAATGTGGGAGCAGAAATAGAAGAAATTGAGTCCTTTGTGGGATTGTACTACAATATATTCCAAGAATTATCATCAGATATTGACAGATTGTAGATTTTCTAGCCACATTACAATAAATTAGTTGGTTAGCTGGGCTCACTCTCCAGAACAGATAGGCCCTGAACTTCCTCACTGAGGAGAAAGGAAGAACTTTTGTGTTTTTAAAAGATTAATGCCATTATTTCATTAATCAATCTGGAATGGTCAGGTCAAAAGTTAAAGATCTGAAAGAAAAAGCCTGACTGATAAGGACAACTGACAAGGAGGTCTTTGGTCCTTTTTTGGGCTCATTCAAATGGACCATGTTGCTCCTTCCCGTACTTGGACCCTTTAACAGCCTACTACTCGTACTGCTCTTTGGTCTCTGTTTGCTTAGACTGTTGACTTCCTTCAAAATTGGGTCCAAGCTCTAACCTATCAGTTTGTCAACTGCTAGTAAAAACTTATTCAGGCTATTACCCTATAATTACAAGTGATGCCTGATGAGGAATCAAAGTGGAGAAATGATTCAGAAGCTTTAAATTTTTAGGTGTTCAAGCCTTAAAAATCCTCATAGGCCCTTATTTTGTTCCTATTTACCCGAAAACAGACAGTCCTAATGAACGATACTTTATATAATCACAGTGTAAACCACCACAAAATATATTTTTATGTCCTATTCACTTTAGTATTCACACTGTATTCCATTATGTCCTCTCTTTTAGCTTTGAAAATGTACCCATTTGGCTGCAGCTTTAACAATATGTATTCCATTGTGATGCTATGGGGATATCCTATGCCTCAGCCTCAGGACAGCTACACCATTGCTCAACCCAAGCCTACCCCAACTTAAACTACTGTAGAAAATTCTCCCATTGTTTTTTGTTTGGGCCTCAGCTCTTTACAGAGTACCCAGCTCTGCTGGGCTGGCCAGTCAAATCAAGCTTTCTTCCATCTCTTCTGAGAGGGTTTTTGTTTCCCGGTCCAGATTTCCCACAGCAAAGGAACCTTTCAGAGGTGAGGCTTAGTGGAAAGAGGTTAGGTCACTCGGAGATGTACCTTTGAAGGGAGTACTATGGTTCAGACTTCTTTTCTTCCTAGCTGCCATGAGGAGAGGAGCAAGCAGCTTTGCTTTGGAACACGCTTCCTGTCTCAGCACTCTGCCTAGCCACAGATCTGTTGACAGGGCCCAGTGATCATGAACTGAAGCCTCTGAAACCATGAGCCCAAAATGAGTCTTTCCTTTTGTTCAGTTGGTTACTTCAAATATTAGTCATAGTAATAGATATTTGAACTAATAAAGTTGAACAAATATAGAACTATTTTCATCCAAAGGATTCCACAGAGGAAAAATAGGCAAAGGAAGTTTGAAAACATGTGTATGAAGACTGTATATTGAAGATTACTTAGATCAATTTTTTTTTTGGCCATAGTGGGGATATAAAGCAGGTCTTTGTGCATGCTAAGCAAGTGCTTTACTACTGAACTTACTACTCCAGCCCCCCAAAAATGGTTTTTATCTGGACTTGTTGAGAGAGATTTGGAGAATAAAATTTGTGCAATGAGTCACTTAAAATTTTGATTTCACTTAATTTAGACATGGTGTTCTCCTAAAGGTCATTTAGTGAAAAGAGGAAAGGACAGACTATGAAAAACATAACAAGAACTTTTTAAAAATTCAAGAGAAGGAAATTAAAATTTTTTTTTTAGATAGAGTCTCACTCCATCTCTATTTTTCAGCCCACTGGTGATCTTCTCTGTCAAAATTCTCATAGGCTTACTGTGTGACCCAGGCTGACCTTGAACTTGCAGGGATCCTCTTGCTTCATCCCTCTGAGTGTTAGGATTACAAGCATGTTCCACCATGCTCAGCTAACTTTTAATAATGTGAAGACTCTTCAGTACTATAAAATAATTTACTTTAATATTTCATAATTGGAATACAGTAATTGCATTGAAACCAACATTTTACCATTTACTTTTATTCATGCACCGTTTATTCATGGACAATTTTTATTCATACATCAATTGATAACTGATTGTGTAGTTTGGTTCTTATGCATAATGCTACAATGAATATAGAAATGGAGATATCTCTTTGAGATTGAAAAACATTAGTTTTGTGAATGGTGGTGGAATCACACAGCAGGGAATGATGCTTTTAGTGAAAGACATGATATTGACATCTCTGTTTTTCAGCCCACTGGTGATCTTCTCTGTCAAAAATTCTCATAGGCTGAATGTTATAAGAGGTTGACTACTTGTGCAGTTCTATTTCAATTTATCATTTGTGCATTATTTTCTAGTAATAATAGAAAGACCATTGTCATTCAGTTGTTGAAAAACATTTATGAATAATAAATGTCCTCTTATGAATGCTGAGGATTCTGAGAAGGGAGAATGCATTGGTGGCAGAATGCTAGAATTTTTCCATGTACTCAGAGAGCACTTAAGAAATGTTTCTAGATTTTGGAAATGATTATATTTGATACAACATCAAAAAACATTTCAAAGTCTTCTTCTAACTTTGATATTACAGTATTTTTTTCTTCTTGGAGGATCATCTATGTTACCAATGACATAGTAGTTAATATTTTAATCATTTTTTCCATATATGAACAAATTATACTTGTACAGTTTGAGCATCCCAAATGCTTCAAAACTGGATTTTTTTTTGTTTTGCTGCTGAAAGAACCTAGATTCTATACACAAATGGCACAGCTCTACAGCTGAGCTGTACCTTCAGCCCATGGATCTTTTTGAGAGCAATGATACTCCAAAAATGAAACATTTTGTATATTAATGATGATGACACCTGTGGATAATTCCATACCACATCTCAGGTGACAGTTACAGTCAAAATTCAGGTGAGCTAAAAATATTTTATGAAATTACCTTTAGCCTTCATGTATGAGGTGCATATGAGACATACATATATCTGGTATTTCGATTTGGTCCATCATCCTCAAGATGTCTCAATTCCCACCTTCCATTCCAAGATCAGAAGTACGCCTTGTCCCAATCATTTTTGGATAATGGATGTTCAACCTGCACATATTTACAAAGTACTAATTAATGTTATGAGTTTTGATATAAGTGTCAAATGAAAGGCTATTTAACATATCCACAACCTCATATATTTAATATTTTTGTGATGATGACATTTGAACTGTCCTTTCTTAATAACACTAAATTATAAGTTACATTCACAGAGCTATGCAGTAGATCTCACAAGATACCTAGGGCACATTTCTCCAATCTGAAGGTTTTGTACTGTTTGACTGTTATCTCCCAATTTCCACCACTATTAGTTTGCTTTTAATTTTCTGCACCAGGGATCAAATCCAAGCCCTTGAGCTTGCCAGGCAGGTGTGGCACAGTGAATTTTGTCCCCAGCCCTTAGTCTTCCTGGTAATTGTCATCTACCCTTTGCTTCTGTGAGCTTCTCTTTCAGATTCTACATATGACTGTCTCTCAGTATTTGGCTTATTTTACTTAGCATGGTAGTCTCCGATGGAATCGGAGACATCATTATTGCAAATGACAGATATTCTTCCCTTCATATGGGTAACTAGTATGTCATCATATGCATGTGTGTGTCAATATGATATTCTCTGCTCATATCTCCACTGATGAGTACTTTTATTCATGCACACCGTTTATTCCTGGGCAATTTTTATTCATACATCAATTGATAACTGATTGTGTAGTTTGGTTATTGTGCATAATGCTACAATGAATATAGAAGTAGAGATATCTCTTTGACATACTGATTTAAATCTTTTGGGAAAATATAACATTGGTATTATTGGATTACATACAAATTTAGTTTTTGTTTTTTGATATATCATTAAAAAACTATATTTTTTGCCTTTATGAAAACAATCATTCTAATATGTTTGTCATGGTAACTCATTCTGTTTTTAATTTGTGTTTCCTTAATTATTATGGATAGTGAGTGCTTCTTCATGTATGCGTCAGTCAATCAGATATCTTCTTTTGACAAATGTCTATTCAGGTCTCTTACCCATTACTTAATTGGATTATTTTTCTTTCCATAGCGTTTAAATTCTCTTAAATGTTTTAAATATTAGTCCCTTGTAAGATATATGACTTTAAAATATTTTCTTCCAACCATAGGCTATCTCTTCACTCCGTTATTTCTCTTGTACAGAGCCCTATTTCTGGTACTAGGAACTGAATTCAAGTCTTCTCATGTTCTAGGCGGTACCACTGAGGTAAATCTGCAGATTCTCAATCATTTTATTTTGATGTGATCACATTTTTATACTTTAGCTTTTGTTGTTTCTGCTTTGGCTGATAGATATATATGAAAATTATCATTCCTATCAACATAATTTCCTCCTATATTTTCTCGTACTAATTTTATAGTTTCTATTCTTATGTTTAAGTCTTAAATCCATTATGAATTGACTTTTATGTATGGTGTGATATGTTCCATTATTTTGCGCATTGAATCTGATTTTCTCAGTAATAGTTTTTGAAAAGAGTATCCTTTTTTCATTGTATATTCTTGAACTTCTATGGAGGACCAATTAATTGTGGATTCAGATGGATTTATTTGTGAGCTCTTCATTGTGTTGTGTTGTGTTCTCTGTGTGTTGTGTCTATATTTATGTCAGAACCATACTTTCTAACTGGTATTGAATCCTGGTGAAGTTTGAAATCAAGTATTGTGAGATCTCCAGCTTTATTATTTTTGGTCATAATTACTTTTTTTTTGTAGTCCTATATCTTTTCATACTTATGAAAATGACTTTGGAATTTTGTTTTTTTTTTGAGACAGGGTCTCGCTTTGTGGTTCAGACTGGCCCTGAGCTCAGCCTCAAACTCACATCACAGCAATCCTCCTGCCTCTGCCTCCCGAGTGCTGGGATTACAGGCGTGAGCCACCACGCCCGGCACTGTGGTATGTGGTACTGATTGCTGCTGGGGTGAGTCTCCACACCCAGTATTGTTATGTGGTACCGGGAATCGAACCCAGGTCCTTGTGCTTGCAAGACAGACTCCGGAACCACTGAGCTAAACCCCCGGCCCCCTGATTTTGGAATTTTGATGAAGATTATATTTAATCTATAGGTCACTTTGGGCAGTATGGATATTCAAATAATATTGTCAGCAAATCTATAAAAATTGGATATCATTCCATTTATTTGCATCATCTTTAATTTTTTTCACTAGTTTATTCCTTTTTTTTTTTGAGACAGGGTCTCGCTTTGTAGTTCAGACAGGCCCTGAACTCACTGTGAAGCCCAGGTGAGCCTGGAAATCACAGCAATCTTCCTGCCTCTGCCTCCAGAGTGCTGGGATTACAGGCGTGAGCCACCACACCCGGCATTGTGGTATGTG
>PVIR01013401.1:23402-42635 GCA_004026965.1 Petromus typicus
TTTTTTTTTTTTTTTTTTTTTTTTTTTTTTTTTTTTTTTTTTTTTTTTTTTTTTTTTTTTTTTTTTTTTTTTTTTTTTTTTTTTTTTTTTTTTTTTTTTTTTTTTTTTTTTTTTTTTTTTTTTTTTTTTTTTTTTTTTTTTTGAGACAGGGTCTTGCTTTGTAGTTCAGGCTGGCCCTGAGCTCAGCCTCCAACTCACATCACAGCAATCCTCCTGCCTCTGCCTCTCGAGTGCTGGGATTACAGGCGTGAGCCACCACACCCGGCACCTTGGTATGTGGTACTGGTTGCTGCTGGGCATGAATGCCCAGTACTGTATGTGGCTTCTGAGTATCAAACCCTTGTCGATGCAAGACGGGTGCTGGAACCACTGAGCTAAATCTCTGGCCCCAAAAGCTTTCTTTCTTAATTAAGTCTTTTCCTACTCTTAAACTTCGTCACTTGTTCCTAAATTTTATTTTTTGATTTTAGAGAACAATAACTTGCATTTCAAGTACCTAACGAGTGGGGAGCTACACTTGTTTCCTCTATATCATCATTACAAAGGGATAGGAAGCAATTAAATGGCAAGAATGTTGACAGATATGCTGAAGTTTAGGATCAAAGACAGACAGAGAGCTGCACAGTTGGTGACAACTTCTAGGTACTCACATGAGAGATGGAAAAAAATCACAATTACTAAGTAAAAGAACCAGTGACGCGAGCTCAGGGATATTCACTTTTTTTTTTTTTTAAACAAAGGCAGTTAAGAGTACAATAGGTTTATTAAAAATTAGGAGTGGGAAATAGGAATAGTTGTTGAGAGATGGGGGGGCAGAGTGAGCTACCATGGGACATTCATTTCAGACACCCTCCACCCCCTAGAGTACCTGTCTATCTTCTTTTCTTCTGTACTTTTCCAAAGACAACATCTTCATTTATTTTAAACTCTAGTTCTTTAATTCATTACTGAAGCCAACAGTTTACAATCCAAGCAGTTGAGTGTTCCAGACAAGGAGCAGTGTGGACATCCCACTGGCCACAACATCTATGTCTCCTTGCTTTCTGAGCCCTCATACGAATAACCAGGAATGCATTTATTGCAGATAGATAAATTAATTAGATATCTTGTAGGCAGTTATATGGGGCTGGCCAGCTTGTGAGAGCATTGTGAAGCATAATTGAGACAACATGGAGGACAGCCAGGGAACCAACAGAGGACAATCTAGACATATTAATTGAAAGCCAGCATTGTAAAAAGAAATTTACCTATGTAGGGTAAATAGCAGTGATTGATATTTTAAATAGGTATCAATAACATATGTGGGGATCCAAGATCTTAGGGCACCCCTTCCAGAAAAGATTCCTGACTGAAAATCCTTGTACATTTGCTAAGTGACTTGCTTTCTCATTGGATCCCCATTTAATCAATATTACCTAAGTGACTATACTTGTAATCTTATTGTTGATCGTAGTTTTGTCCACCTTGTGATTTTTTCTTTGGACCAATATTGCCTAAGTAACTAGACTTGCAGTGTTACTGATTGGCTATAGTTTTGTTCAACTTTGAACCCACCTCAACTAAGGATTTTGTCCCATAAAAAGCCCTGAGAAGTAAGGTGGATGGACAACCCTCTTTTGGGTCCCCCTTCTATCTCTTTAGGCAAAAGCTATCTTATCTTGCAATAAACTTTTCCTACTGTTAACCCCACTGTTCCTAGACTTGATTCTTCAATTTTAGAGAACATAAACTCATGCTTCAGAGAGCTAGCAGGTTTGGGAGTAACATCTATTCTCCTTATATCACTTTCACTAGGGTATTTTTTCTAGGTATTACAGATAGGTATTTCTATGTAGGTATATAAATATCTAGGTATTTCACTAGGGTAAGATTTTCTGGATCTATTCCTTCAAACTCATGTAATTTATGCCTTCCTCCATTTCCAAAGTCATTCTCATTTTTGTGATATTCATTGTTAGCAGTAGTTCCACTCCTTGATATTAACTCTGTGTTGGTTACATTTCTTGTTGCCAATAATGTAATCCACAGTCTGGATACACTTTGACAGAAGAAGTCTATTTGCGTCCATAATTCTGAAGGTCCAAGTTCCAAAGGTCACTTATAGTGGTGCATATTTTTGCTACCAGAATCTTGAGCTGCCCCTGGCCATGGTAATAGCAGCAGCAGTGGTGGTCCCTTCTTATCCAACTGTCAGGATCTTTCCAGACCCTAATTCTTCAGCAAACTCCTACAGGACCTGTGTGGCAGTCTCTAAAGGATGAAGTCTTTGTTTCCATGCTTGCTGCCATGATACTGTAAAGCTGGAAAGGGATAATGCTGCTAACAAACTGGAACTGAGGAAATCACCTCCCCCACTTCCCAGGGTGAGTTTAAACAACGTCCTAGGGACATTCTTCCTTTCAGTGTCCTAAGAGAGGTGAAGAATAACATAGCAAAAACCCAGGGAATCTTTGTAACTTTAGACAAGAGCACCTGTGCTTTTGATCTCTGGGCCTGAACTTCAGTCTCCTTTACCCTAAGCAAAACTTATCAAAGTTTATAAATATGTACTACATCTTATATTTGTAATTATGAGCAGAGTGAATTCTGAGGCAGATATGCGATTATTATGGGCATAAAAGCTAGCTAGACATGTGGTAGGTAGATAGATTAAGGCCAGCCCTAGAAAAGCTCACATGGAGGACAGTTGAGGAGACCTTCACTGAAAGTCAACACTACCAAAGGAGAAAACTGCCCCACCCACACAAGATGGTTGATTGTTGGGAACCACCTTGTTTGGGAATTGCAAGGTCAAAATTGACCAGGCCTTCCTGTCTGCACACAGACTTTGGACTTGACTTTTGTCTTCATCTCTGGTAGCAACAGGGACTCAATGGTCCCACATGCTGTGATGCTTCAGGGCAGAACTGCACCAGATCTCTCCCTTCTCAAGGACTATTGCTGACATCTGCCTTGCCCCAAGGAATCCCCATCTACATAACTTCTCTAGGACTATTTTTGCTGTGGCCCAGGCATTTTGGAATGTAGATAATAAAAGGTGTGGCAGGCGGGGGTCCAGAGTCCTTGCCACCCAGAGTAGCATGGATCACATCCATGAGATTCAGTTTTCACTAAGTCTCATTTCTGTCTAATTCTTAATTATTTCGCAGTGTGCCATAAACTCACAGGAGACTAGAACTTAACGTTCTAGTTACGTTCCCTTCCCCTGTTTACTACAGTTGATATCTCTGGGGCAGAGGGCCAAGAACTTGGCTCACTTAGAAAAGCCTCCTGATTGAAAATTCTTATATGCTTGCTATGTGACTTGATTTCTCATCTTATCCCCATCTAGTCAGTACTACCTAAAAAAATATACTTGTAATCTTATTGGTTGATCATGGTTTTGTCTATCTTGTGATTTCTCATTGTACCAATATTACCTAAGTAAATGTATTTGCAATGTTACTGGTTGACTGTAATTTTGTCCCACTTTGAACCCACCCCACCTCCTGGCTTTGCTCCATAAAAGCCCCCTGAGAAGTGAGGTGAGTGGGTTACTCACTTTTCCAAGTTCCCCTCTCTGTCTCTCTTAGGCAGAAGCTTTTTCCTCTCAATAAAATTTTCTTACTCTAACCTCTATTGTTCCTAAAGTTCATTTTTCAATTTTAGAGAATACGAACTTGCATTTCAGATTGGGAGCGAGGCCTTGCTCCCCTGTATCATGGTAATGACGCGGGCACTCTCTCAATCATCCCTGTCAATCTCAGCAAAAAACTCTGGGAGTTACCTTTACATCCTGAAAGCCTGGTTTATCTGAACTGCTGTGCTGTGCAGCACTGCAGTGCGGTGCTTTTCCCTTCCTGTCTTCCCAGCCATCACTGTTCATGATGTATTCTGTTCAGATGGACTTGCTCTAAGATCTGCCCATGATTTTCAGTAAATAAGGATACTTTTCTCTTGTCATTTTGTGTGTTCTTGAAATTCATTACTTGTTGTACACAAGGGCTTGGAATTATCTGTCAGATCTACCACATGGTAACAGGGACAGCACCTCTGGGGAGAAAGGACAGTCTGGGCCAGCAGCGCAGATCAGAGGAAATCACACAGCTATTAGTCATTGCAAAAACAGCATGACATTTTACTCTGAAAGTGACTTTTCAACAAAACAGGGTAGAACTGCAGAAGGAATGCAGTGCAGTACATGACATATTTGAAAGGGCTTAATCAGAATCCTTTGTAGCACGGGAGGGTGTGGGCTCGCCATGGACTCTTTTAACATTTAGGCTCCAGGCAGGAAGAATGCAGGGGTTCTGCCCTTCGTGGTGAGAACTCACAGTGGGTATATGTCGTTTCCAGAGAGGCTGTGTTTGAAAATGCTAGCGTTAAGTTCAGCAGACACACAATTCTTCCTCTCTCTAGGCTGTTGCCTAAATCAACACAAAATTCAGTGACCTGTTTGCTTTACCTATTTACCAACATGAGCCTTAAGATAAGGTTCAGGATAGATGGCAGTCATGGTCTGCGTGTAGAGATAGAGCCTTAGACGCATTATGGATGAGTAAATGGGATTCCTACTATAATTTTTTAGTGAGAATGCAGGTAGGTAAATTAAGTATTTTGTAGGCAGTTAGGATTGGCCCTGGAGGAGTCACTACCAAAGACAATAGAAACTCATTTACTGGTTAGCATTATAAAGAGAGAAAAAAAAAATACTGCTACAGTTTACTTCCCCTGGAGATAAATTGCATTGATTGATACTCTAAATAGGTATCTATCTCTCTAGTTCATTTGCTTCCTGAAATTCTTTGTACTTGACTTGTTTTCATATTTGATTCCTATTTAATCTATATTGCCTGGGTGGCTGCACTTGTAATCTTATTGGTGAATCATAGTTTTGTTCCACCTCATGCCCATCTTGTAATTTTCCAATGGCTCTTACAGTTTTGTCTCATTTTGTGCCCACCTCACTTCATGGCTTTGCCTTATAAAACATTTTTGAGAAGTAGGGTGAGTAGGAAACCCACTTTCTAGTCCCCTTTCTGTCCTTAAAAGCTATTTTTCTCTCTATAAATTCTTTCTAGTCTTAACCTCCATTGTGACTAAATTTCATTCTTTGATTTTAGAGAGCACAAACTTGACATTTCAGATATCTAGCAGGTTGGGATTTACATTATTTCTCTTGTTTGGATTAGTTTCTCTTATTTGAATTGCTTGCTATATATCAAATTTTTAGATTACTTGGTGCCTGATACAAAAAATATGTACTTTGGCATGACAGTGGCTGGTTGTGTATCTCAGCAGCTGTGGGGGGAAGGGTAATAAAGGAAGCAACTTTTGTGTTCTTCCACTTGGTACAATGAAAAGCAAAATGTAAGTCTTATATCAAAGTGTAAACAGGTGAGTTTTACACATGTTATACACTATGTTACATTTTTGCGTATTTATAAGTTTTCTTAACAAATGTCTTCTTTTAATTTTTCTTGTAGAATTAGCCCAATTCAGTACAATGCCACATGAAAATCCAATTTTACAACTTTGAGAGGAAGTTGAAAGTGAGTCATGAAGTGACTCAGCTACCCATGAGGGCTTGAATCATGTAAGCCAAACAAGTTAGGCAAATACAACAGCAGAGAATGATGACCTTGATTTGGATGAGGAAGAGAACATAATGTAAATAAATATTTTACTAAGACAAAATGCTACAAAATGTTCGTGTATACTGAATGATCCAAAGTTAGAACTAGATCAAAAAATGTTATTAAGTTCTTATCGGGGGGTGAGACCTATTGGACAGAATGTCAACACTGGGGGCGAGGATTTGGCTCAGTGGCTCCGGCGCCTGTCTTACAAGCGCAAGGACCCAGGTTCGATCCCTGGTAACCACATACCATACTGGGTGTGGAAACTCACGCCCAGCAGCAACCAGTACCACATACCACAGTGCAGGGTGTGGTGGCTCACGCCTGTAATCCCAGCACTTGGGAGGCAGAGGCAGGAGGATTGCTGTGATGTGAATTTGCGGCTGAGCTCAGGGCCAGCCTGAACTACAAAGTGAGACCCTGTCTCAAAAAACAAACAAAAAACCAAACCAAAACAAAACAAAACAAAAAAACAGAATGTCAACACTGATTTAATATTATAAATTGCTTGTAATAGATGATATGCTACAAGATGTTTCAAAATACACAAATAATGAAATCCATGGAAAACATTCTGTGTGAATCAAAAGTAATACTAAAAAAAATTAACATGACACCTCGCTATGTGAATTAAAAGCATTTATAGCAGGACTTTATCATTCTGATTGTCAGAAACTAATGGATTTGTGGAGAAGTGACGGATGTGACACTGAAATTTTTGCAACAATAATGGCATTCAAGGGATTTGGTTTCCTTCAAAATTGTCTATGTTTTGATGGCAAAAAGTTCCACCAAGAAAGAAAAGAATCTGACAATTTGGCTGTTATTTTCCCAGCTTTGGAAAGCTTTGTTTAAAATGATCAAGCAATTTATACATTGTCTGAGTACATGAGAATTGTTGAACAATTTGCATCATGTCATGATTGTTGAAGCTTTCAGCAATATATGCCAAATAAACCTTACAAATATGTGATAAAAATATATGCCCTGGTATGTGCAAAGATATTTACATGTTGAATTTAGAAATTTATGCTGAAACTCAGCCACCAGTTGACTAACAGGAACTGTTCACAAGAAGAAAGGGTAGATTCCTAAAAAACTGTTCCAAATTCACAATAAAGAAATGTATAGTACAATCATTAGATTTCAGAAAGATATAATATTGGCCTCCTGTAAGAGAAAAGAAAAAGAGTGGTATTGATAGTGACAACATTAAACCCTAAGCATGGTTGCAAAGGCCTGTAGTTCTAGCACTTAGGGGCTGAGTCAGGAGGATCCAGTGAGTTCAAGTCAGCCAGTGCTACATAAGACATGGAAACAGAGTCCAAACTAATACTGAAATACAGAAAAAATATCTACCAAATACAGCAACAATAATGCGATAATTATAGAAAAGAATTAAATCATAATAAGAGAGTTAATATAGAGAGTTCAAGTTAGCCAGTGCTGACTTGAAAGACCTGGAAAATGAAAGTGGCTGGAGGGCCTATGTCATAAAGTAGACACATTGGCAGATGTGTCCAGCAGGAAAGGTGGGACAAGATCTACAAATCACACACAATAATGTCACTGAAGAAACCAAATAGGTTTTAGCAGTGACTGAGTTTCCATCCCTCCTAATGGCAGAATACCATATTTCAGTCCATTCAAAAAAATTATTAATTTAAAGCCAAAGTAATATTTTGGATGCATTAATTTTTTATCAGTTTTTTATAGTATGAGTTATTTTTCATTTAATTTAATACTTTTTGTTTTATTTTTAAATATTCTGTTTATTTATTTTTCTTATTTCTTCTTTGCCATTATTTTTTCCTAATTTTACTAATTTCTTTTAATTCATTAGTAATACTCTGTATCTCAATATTTCCTCTTTCTTTTCATTTCTTAATTTACTTCAAATGTTTTTCCTTCTTATTTTTCCATCCCTTTATCCCTATCTTAACTAGTATATAACTACTGAGCTTTAAGAATCTTTAGCTATTTAGTAAACTCTCCTATTATGGTTTAATTCTTTTCTATAATTATGACATTATTGTTGCTGCATTTGGTAGATATTTTTCTGTATTTTAGCATTAGGTTGGAGTCTGTTTCCACTGTAATTATTCATCTCTTATCTGTGGTTAAGAGTGACTCATATTTAGTTCTTACATCATATTCTGTTTTGTTTTTGACTCTTTATTGTTGATTTTGTTATTATTCCCAGGGTAGTATAAGTGTTATAGCTATTAATTAGTTTTCTCTGTATAATAATATCTGTATTGTCTTGATTTCATGAACAATACTGAGGTCCACTCCTGGACAACTGGGTACTAGGCAAGTTACACTGCCCACACTTGTGAAGTTTTGGCCTCCTGTGCTACCAAGGCTGTCCTGCCTGTGGAGGTTGCTGTGTGGGGATCAGGACCTTCATGGCAATGGTACCCAGGGCCAAGAAGGCCATTATAACAATAGTAAGCTCTGGAAGATGGTGCAGTGGTGAGCAGCAGGAGAGAACTTCTCTGAGGTTTGTTGCTGGCAAGTGAGGCCTACTAGGAGACCTGAGAGAGAGAGACACTGGCCTAAAGATGCAGTAGAGGCCTGTGAGCTGTTGGGGTCAAAACCAGAGCTTAAAACTACTGTGGAGGAAAGGCAGCTTTAATCTTCAGTGGACTCATGAAGCATTCAATCCTGCAGGAGGTTGGGGAACTCAATTACAACCTCATACATTGTCAGACCATAGCATAATGAAATCAAAGATAAACAGCAAAAGAAAACACAAGCACTTCATGAATCTCATTGCATATAAGTTTCTAGTTTATGTTGGATTATATTATACGACTGCAGATCTTACCTCTATGGTTAAAGCTATCAAATTAATAATTAGCACACTTGGTCATTTTCTAGGCTATTTGATGCTACTGTTATTGGCAATTGTACTACTTTAAACAGGATATCGTACCAGTTATAATCAATCCTTCTCTCTTGTATGACAATATTGCGATTGTCTGGTTCATAACCATCAACATAGTCCAGTACCGAAAGACTAGGTGCTGAGCCAAACAGCAATTTCTAATCCATAATAGATTGAAAAGATAGAATCTTGGGGCATATAAAAAGACTAAAACAACATGCACCCATAAGATATTTCTGAGGAATAGATATTTCCTCAGGAAGCCTCAGTACTAGTAATATGGCTATTTGCCATAAGAAATTTACAAGTATGAATATAGAGAATGATAAGATGTAGAAGCAAAATGCAGCCCTAGACCTTCAGTCCATCTGAGAGAAGTCTAGGGAACAGTAAGATAGAGGAAATCAGAAGCCAAACTCAGATGCACGAGGCTATAGAGAAAATAATTTCTCAAGGGAATAAAAGAAATGTTGATCAAAATGAAGGACATTCTCACTCAATGAATCTAAAGTAGATACAGATAAAAAGTAGAGTATCTTAGGAAAACAACAGAAACTATGAATCCCAAACATTGGAAAGAAATGTAATTGATGAAATAAATTCAAACAGATATCCAAGAGATTAAAAATTCCATAGAAAGGGCTGGAGATTTAGCTCAGGAGTTCCAGCACCTGTCTTCTAATTGCAAAGTCCCAGGTAACCACATACAATAATACCAAGCATGGTGACTCACACCCATCAGCAATCAGTACCACATACCACAGTGCCTGGCGTGGTGGCTCATGCCTGTAATCCCAGAACTCAGGAGGCAGAGGCAGAAGGATTTTTGAATTTGAGGCTAGCCTGGGCTACATAGTGATTTCAAGGCCAGCCTGAACTACAAAGTGAGACCTTGTCTCAAAAAAAAAAAAAAAAATCCATAGAAAGCAACTGATTCATTGAAGATGATGACAGAATATCAGATTGAGAATACATGATTGTGGTTAGCAACCATGAAAAGAAAGATATTTTAAAAATAACAAGGGACTATGAAAAATCAGTGCAACAGCAGCCAATTGATACAAATAAGAACAATGTAAGTTTGACTTGAATCAGTGAGAAAGTCAGAGACAGTACATAAATAATCTGCTCACAGAAGCAATGGTTGAAAACTTCTGAAGAATGGATAAAGAATTTGACATAGAATTTAATGAGGCATACAGAACTCTAATTAGCCATGACCAAAATAAATCTCCATTAAGGCATATAATAATTAAGATCCCAGAAATTTAGCACAAGAACAGAGTATTAAAAGCTGTCAGACAAAGCAACAAGTCAATTATAATGGAAAGCCTATCAGAATTAAGGTACACTTCTCAATGCAAACTCCTAAGTCAAAAAGAGCTTGGAATGAAGTATTTCAGGTCCTGAAAAAATAAAAAACAACCTCCAATTTAGATTGATGTACATTGCAAAACTATCTTTAAAAATCATGAAGAAATAAGATACTTCCATGACAAAGAATAACTGAAGAAATCTATGAACGTTAAATTAGCATTTCAATATATTCTGAAGGATATTTCAGAAAGAGGTAATGAAGACTACAATTCCAAGAACACCAACAGAAAGCATTCACCAGGGAGGGCAAGCAAGTAAACAGAAAGGAAAGACAGGAAACCAACAGCAAGAAAATAATATTGAGAAGATAAATCATACTATCAGTTATAACCATCAATATAAATGGTCTCAGTTCACTAATTAAAACATATAGACTGGCAGAATGGATCAAGAAAGATCTAATGATATGTTGCATTCCACAAACACATTTAAATAAAAAATAAATTCATATACTGAATTTAGTGAAACTCTAAGGATGGAACCCAGAAAAAAACAATGGGTAGTTATAACATAACAGGTTCCTGTTCAACTCTGATGGTAGACATGTTAATCATTTAAAGAATATACATCTAAAATTGATAATCCTTTTCCTTCATGGCTGAGGTCATAAATGATAGATGGTCAACTGCTAGATTTTACAATACCCTGTTCCAGATCACCAGAATAGTTCTCCATTTATTGCCCTGAGCTTGGAAATTGTTTTCACTACCCAAATTAAATCTATTTTTCTTTTTTGACTCATTACTTTTGCTTTTTTCTCCTGGAGTCAACTTAGAATCTAGGAACAACAGATCTAAGCAATAAATACTTTTCAACAAGAGCCAGTGCTACCCCAGAGGCAATGGATTTCTTATTGCCAAGAAGACAGTGAAAAAAACGATCCATCAGATCATAGTTTGACCAAGACTTCTTGACGACATATACTTCTTGTCACCCTGTACTCCACTTTTACTCTTTCACTACATAAGCCTAGTGGTATTGGCAACACGCAGAAGACAGACCTAAGGATGTCCTAAGTCCTGTTCTTTCAAGGATGGCCGTATCAAATAAACTGTGTTTATACTTAACCATAGTATAAGTCTTTTGGTCTTTTGGGTTATAAACTGGACCTGATATTTTGGGTTTGGTCTTTTGTGTTATATAACTGGACCTGATATTTTAGGGCTCCCCCAGAGAAAGCCTGATACTCTTATAACAGTTATATTGCTACAAGTAAACCTATTAAGCTGCCAATTATATAAAAATTTAGCACATAAAATTATGTTTAGGGCATAATAATAAATGATAATAAATTATTAGATTAATGATTTAGTGAATTTTCTGTACTACATGTTTGTTTAATGTACTTTCTATTTATGAAAATTTTATTATATAACAGTATGTCACGTTTGGTCACAGCAATATTGTTTAATTAGTGTTTACTATGTCTGTTCATTGCAATGAGAGAAATGTGAAATCATTGATCTATACCAGCAAGGTTTGGATACATATACTCCATTATTTTCAGACAATGACAAAATCATCTAGTTAGATTTTACAGCATGTATCCATATTAAGCCACGTACAGCTATTTTAAAAAAATACTGAGACATTAATCATATGGTTTTAGAGAATTATTCTGAATCCCAGTTTTCTCACTTTTAAATGGGATTAATATTTATACAAAGTATCAATCAAAAGAAGATGTGACACTAACATTACCTTATGTTATACTTGATGAATTTTTAGGTTAGTATTCATGACCTGAAAATGCAAAACTTCAAACAACAAAACCATTTTTTTAACCTAGAAAAATATCAACCTATTTAAGAACAGAAAATTACATTTCTGTGGGGGCAGTTAGGATTTTAGCCTAAGAAAATAGATTCAAGCAGTATTGAAAATGTGTTGTAAGGTTTGACAAAATGAATGGTGCCGGCAATTGATTGCATCATTTACTAGTAAGGAAGGGCTTGAAAATTTAAACTGCTGCGTGAAGAAGAGACTAGATACGCTCTCTGTTTTGAGATAGTTTGTGAGAGGGTATCTGCAACACTGAAGGTCAGAAGAGATAAGCAAAACTTCAAAGATTAACTCATCTGCAGGACTGGTATTTTTTTTTTAGTTTAATAATAATTTTTAAAATATATTTTAAATTATTTTTATTGGTACATTATGAATACACATGATAATCTCATTCAACATTAAGAGTTTGTACCAGAATATGACATGACTTGATTCTCATTTTTTCCCTTTTCCCCTGGCCCTGCATCCCCCCCACCCCCTATATACACAATCTTTGTTTTCTTTTTTCTTTATTACTACCATATTCATTTCCCCTTGCTATTTACCCTTACACTCTTTCCTTTAAATATTTTCTACTTCGCAATATCAACTATACATTTACATTTACAACTTCATATTCTCATACTAAAGAAAAGATATGATATTTACACATCTGTGACCTGTTTATTTCACTTATGAGCACGTCCTCAAGGTACATCCATTTGAGTATGAATGACTCAATCTTATCATTTTTAATGGCAGAGTAATATTCCATTCTGTAAAAGAACCACATCTTTTTTCAGTCTCCCGTTGATGCACATTTGGGTTGTTTCCGGATGGGTATTTTTGCAGCTCAGCTCAAAACTTCAGCTTTTCACATGTTTTCAGTCAGATTTGCAATGCCATTCACCCTCTGTTTTAAGTAACTCAAATCAGTGCTTTTCTGTTTTGCTATTTTTCCATGACGAATTTGACAGATTAGAATAGCAAGCTAAAAATAACAAGAGCGTAGTAGGCCTGTAATAATTTCCTATAGCTGCTGAAATGAGTTACAACACAAAGTTTGTAGTTTAAAACAAGAAACATTTGTACTCTTACTATTTTGGAACTAGAGGATGGAAAAGCAGCCCCAGCTCAATTCAGCACACTTCTCAGTTCTAGCATTCACATGACATTCACAAAGGGGCCATAAAGTAGCAATTGGTAATGAGGAAATTATTTATCTGTATGTAAAAGTTTAAAGGGAGACCCATATATCTTTCCACATATTAAGCTAAAACCAAAACGCATCACGATCTAAATGTGACAACAGAAATACTTAAATCTGTTGGACAATAAAAAAGACAAAACTCTTTTTTTTGGTTTTTTTGAGATAGGGTCTCGCTTTGTGGTTCAGGCTGGCCCTGGGCTCAGCCTCCAACTCACATCACAGCAACCCTCCTGCCTCTGCCTCCCGAGTGCTGGGATGACAGGCATGAGCCACCACACCCGGCACTGTGGTATGTGGTACTGGTTGCTGCTGGGTGTGGGTCTCCACACCCAGTATGGTATGTGGTTTCTGGGGATTGAACCTGGGTCCTTGAGCTTGTAAGACAGGCGCTGGAACCACTGAGCTAACTCCCCGGCCCAAAAAAGACAAAACTCTTGAATACATAGGCATACATAAGAACTTTCTGGTTCCAGATAAAAGTTTGGAATTTTTCTCTAAATCTGTGAAATATGCTGTTGGGATTTCAATCAGGATTGTGTTGAATCTGTATAGTAGTTTTTGGAGTATAGCCATTTTGACGATATTGGTTCTTCCTACCCAGGAGCAAGGTATGTCTTTCCATTTTTTGATATCATCTTTTATCTCCTTTTTCAGAGAGCTATAGTTTTCAGAGTAGAGGTCTTTCACCTCCTTTGTTTAAAAGACTTATATCACAGTGACATATGTGCACCCATGTTTATAGAAGCTCAGTTTGTGATTGTCAAACCTTGGAAACAACCCAAATGTCCATCAACTGGAGACTGGATAAAAAAGCTGTGGTTCTTCTACACAATGGAATATTACTCTGCCATAAAAAATGATAAGTTTGAATCATTTATACTTAAATAGACATACCTTGAGGGTCTCCTCATAAGTGAAATAAATAGGTCGCAGATAGGTAAATATAGCATCTTTTCTCTGGTATGAGAAAATAAAGATGTAAATGAGTTCCAGAATTGTATGTTATATATTGTGAAATAGAAAATACTCAAAGTGAAATAGAATGAAAGGAGAAAAATAATGAGATTATAACAAAAAAGTAAGGAAACAAATTTTATGTATATGGGGGTGGGGGTGGTAGGGTGGGTAGGGCTATGGGAAAAAGTTGTGTCTTATACTGGTACAAATCCCCATTGTGGAGTACAATCATGATGTGTATATGTAATGTACCAATAAAGATTTCAATTAAAAAAAAACTTTCTGAACAGAACCTTTGTTCCACAAATATAGTATCAAGATTCAACAGATGGGGGCTGGGGAGTTAGCTCAGTGGTTCCGGCGCCTGTCTTGCAAGCGCAAGGACCCGGGTTCAATCCCCAGTAACCATGTACCATACTGGGCGTGGAGACTCACACCCAGCAGCAACCAGTACCACATACCACAGTGCTGGGCGTGGTGGCTCACGCCTGTCATCCCAGCACTCGGGAGGCAGAGGCAGGAGGATTGCTGTGATGTGAGTTTGAGGCTGAGCCCAGGGCCAGCCTGAACTACAAAGCGAGACCCTGTCTCAAAAAAAAAAAAAAAAAAAAGATTCAACAAATGGGATCATATCACATTTAAAAAGCTTCTGCACAGCTAAAGAAACAATCAGCTCTGAGTAGATAACCTAATAACAGCAAAAAATTTTCCATTTACTTCTCAGTGAATAGATTTTTTTATCTGGAATATAAAGAATTTTAAAATATATTAGACTCTCCAAAGCAGAAAGTCTCAATCAACAAATGGGCCACTGAAATTAATAGACATTTCTCAGAAGTACAAATGGCCAATACATGAAACAATGTTAAATGTTTTGTATTTTAGAGAAGTTCAAATTAAAACAACACTGAGATTCTATCCTATTCTGGAAAGAATGACTATCATAAAGAAACCAAATAATACCACACACCAGGGAAGCTGTGGAAAAATAACTCTTGTACTTTTTTGGTGGAAATATAAAGTAATACAACCATTATGAAAATAAGTATGGGGACTTCTCAAAACTAAAAATAGAAATTCTCTTTGATCCACCTATTCATCTTCTAGGTATCTCCCAAAATATTTAAATCATCATATCTCAATGATGCATGCATACCCACATTTATAGCAGCACAACTTATACTAGCTAAATCTTGGAAGTTCTCTAATATTCATCAACAGACAAATAAAGGAAATATGATATTTTTTTTTACACAATAGAAGACTACGCTGCTGTAGTGAAGGATAAAGCTAAGCCATTTTCAGGAAAATGGAAGAACTTGAGCCCATGATAAGTGAAATAAATTTGACGCACAAACTTAAATATTCCATGGTTTCTGTTATTAGGAAAAACCCAAAATATAAATAAATGAAAGTGGAAAATAAAAGATAGTTAATAGGAAACAAGAATAAAATAGGTCTTTTGAGAAAGTGAAGGGGACCAAGAGAAAGATGAGAAGGGAGGAGGCCTGCAGGGAATGTAATAAAATTACGACATGTTATGTTTATCTGCTAATTTCCCATAATTAAGGTAAGCACTATGGTACTGCAAAAATGTACTAATAAAAAGCAAATCCAGAGTTAGTTTAGGTCAGTGATGGCAAACTTTTAAAAACCAAGTGTCCAAATTGCAACCGAAAACCATCTTATTTTTCACAAAGGGCCAACACTGTGACTAAACCTGAGTGTGTAGTGCTCAGTTGCTGGGGTGACTTGGCTTGTATGCTAAGAGAGAGGGCTCTGCCTGACTGCCGTGCACATGTGGCATTGGTCTGCCACCTCTGGTGCAGGGAATCATATAGCCAGAGGGCATATATATATGTATTTTCTAGTTCTCTTTCCTCTTCCTTTAAAAAAATTAGTACATATTTGTAGGGCATGCATTTCACAGTCATCTAGATCACTGGGTATATGCACACAATACAGCTTGTTTCTTTTTAAAATCTCTTTCCAGTTTTCTCCAGTATGCCTCCTCTCTCCTCTAAATCTCCTTTCCACATTTTTATTCTTATTAATATTATTAATTTTAGCTCATGTTTATATATAATGTTTACACTCACTGATATTATTACATTCCTGTATGTGGCCTATCTTTATTTTACTTATTTTTCTTTTCCTTCCCCTCCCCCCTCTCCCATCTCCTTGACACTTTTTTCCTTTGCAAGAGATCTATCTACTCTTTATTGTGCTTTTGGTATGTACTTTGTGTTACCCAAATAAGTGATACTATACTGTATTTAAGCTGTGTACCAGATGTACTTTACTCAACATTATGTTTTCCAGGTACATTCATTTTCCTAAAAATATTTTGAATTTGTCTTTTATAGCTGGGTAGTATTCATTATGTATGTATACTACACTGCCTTTTTCCAATCATCTCCTGAGGGATATGCACTCTGCTCCCAGGATGTAGCTATTAAGAATTGTGATGTTATAAATATTGGTATAGGTGTTATGTCATATATTTATTTAATTTTCTAAAGCTCCATTCCTAGGACCCTATCATATACTTGTCATTTTCTGATGGCCTACTTTTAAGGCCATACCTCACCAGGAAGATTAAATTTGAATATATTAACACTTCACTACACTATATCATAATTGTGTTGTGGCCTAATATATGATTTATCATAGATAAGATTTCATGTGCTCTTTGGAAGAATGAGTACATTTTGATTGTTGAATGAAATGTTCGGTATATATGTTAGAAATATTTGGTCTCAACTCTTTTTTTAAGTAAAATTATATCTGCCTAATTTTTTGTCTGACTGATACTTCCATATGAAAAATGAGATTCTGATTTTAGTTGCTGTTAGTGTGTTATAATCTATCTCTCTTCATGCCTTTCAATATTTGACTTATATATTTAAGTGATCCACTTTTAGGTACATATATATTTACAAATTCTGTATTCTTTTGGTGAATTGATCCTTTTGTTGTTATATAATGCGCTTTTGTCTCTACAGTTTCTGAGTTAAAATCCATTTTGCCTGATAAATTATCATTACCTCTGTGGTCTTGTAGTCTATTTTCAAGGAGTAACTTTTACCATGCCTTCATCTTTTGTCTCTGTGTCATGAATATTAGACTAAGGCCGAATAGTTCACCACGGTAGTAAAAAAAACACATCTTTTTTATCCATTCATCTATTACTGAGCATTTAGGCTGCTTCCAAGATTTAGAGATTACAAAATGTACTTTTTAATATAATGGAACAGTTGCACTATTATTCTGGTGTGAGAAACCAGAAGTACAAATAAAGACCAAGATGTATAATAGATATTGTGGAATAGGGAGCAAATCTTGAAATGGAAAGGAGAGCTTGGGGGGAGGAGAGGAAAAGGGAGGAAGGAAAAAGACAAAAAATGATTTTAAAAAGGAAAAATAGAAATAATTCTTTTGTAAATAATAAAAGGAAGAAGAATTTAAAGCAGGGAAAGAGAATGGGAAGAAAAAGAATAAGATATGTCAGGGCCAGGTGCAAATTCTCTGTAATGGATGTGATCATTATATATATCTAATATGTCCCAATAAATTTAATTAATTAAAAAAACTAAAGTAAGGCAACAAATAGGTGAGCCTTTAAAAATTTTATTTATTCTATATATTTCCACTTAATTTATATTTGAAGTAATTATTGATAGGTAAGAACTTACTTTATTGTTTTCTGGATACTTTGATTTTCCTCTTGTTGCTTTCCTTTGTACTTTGATGGTTTTCAGTAGCACTATGCTTTGAATTTTTTCCAGTGCTGTAAAGCTCTTACAAAATTTCTCCTTTTTATTTACCATGAAGTTAACATAAAACAACCTATACTTACAGCAGTCTCTTTAAAGCTGATAACAACTTAAGTTTGATTATTCACAGCTTTACAATTTTACTCACCCAGTGCCTTTTGTTTTTAATGTCAAAATTTGCATCATTATATAATATGCATTTCTAAAATAAAATTTTATCTATAGTTACGAATACTCTCATTTCCAGCCATCGGTATGAAATTGTCTTATGCAGTAACATTATCATCCTAGAAGATACTGAACATGGCTTTGTATTATGCCAATGAATTTTGTGCTTCTCTAAGCTTTGTGTTATTGATGAATGGCCTTCTAGTTCTGCTAAGAGAACTCCCGGTAGCAATTTCTGTAAGGCAGCCCTAATGAATTCCCTTAGCTTTTGTTGTTCTGGAAATTTAAAAAAATGTCCCATTCATTTCAGAAAGACAGCTTTGCTGAATATAATATTTTTTGGTGGCAGTTTTCCTCTTTAGTATTTTATCATATTCTCTACTTGCCTATAGGGTTGCTTCTGAGAAATGTGATAGTTGTATTGAGGTATATTTGTGTGTAATGTGTTTCTTATCTCTTGTTGCTAACAGAATTTTTCTTTGTCATTGAATTTTGATAGATAGACTATTAATGTATGTTCTGAATTCCTCTCCGGGTTAAATTTGATTGGAAGTATGTGTGATTCCTTTGCATGGATGACAGTATCTTGGTCAGTCTCCTAATTGCTGGAACAACAAATACCTGACAACTACAAATTAAAGAAGGAGAAATTCATTTTGGTTCAGGAATTTTTTAATGTCTCATTCTATATCAGCTTTCTCTAAAAAATGGCATGATGTATACAGTTGATATTGTAAAATAGAAAATATTTAAAAGGAAAGAGGATGTAGGGGTAAATAACGAGGAGAAAAAGAATGTGATAGTAATTTTAAAAAAGGACACAAAGTTTATGTATATAAGGGATGGGGGATTGGAGGGTGGGTGGGGGAAGGGAAAAATGAGAATCAAGTCGTGTCATATTCTGGTACAAATTCTCAATGCTGAATGCGATGATGATATGCATTCATAATGTACCAATAAAGATTTGAATTTTTAAAAATGGCATGATGGCACGATCTGATAAAGTGAAGCTGCACCTATCATGGCAAGTAGGGAGCAGATAGAAGGAAGAGGGGCCTGAGAGCAAAAAACACTCTCCTCGGTCATGGCCTCAGTGAGCCTCTTCTAGCTAGTTCCCATCACCCATAGCACATTTAGTACTTTCAGAATAATGTCCTCGTGATCCAAGAACCTTTCAGATTACATGAAGCTTGGGGGCCACTTTAGATCCAAACCATAAAAGCCCATCAGCCAGCATCTTTCTCCAAATTACAGAAGTTGTTTGTGATTTTGACTTTGAATATTCTCGTCTCTGTTTCCCCTTTGTCTCTCTGTCTTCCTCTGTCTCTATTTCTCTTTCTTTTTCTTCCCATCTCTTCTTAGCTCCTACTCTACATAAATTAGTGTAGGTATCTTTGTGGTGTCCCACAACTCATGCATGTTTACTTTACTCCTTTTTTTTCTTTTTGACCACCTTGTTCTATAATTTAAAAT
>PVIR01013402.1:0-42401 GCA_004026965.1 Petromus typicus
ATCCCAGCACTCGGGAGGCAGAGGCAGGAGGATTGTGATGTGAGTTGGAGGCTGAGCTCAGGGCCAGCCTGAACCACAAAGCGAGACCCTGTCTCCAAAAAACCTAAAAAAAAAAAAAAAATTCAAGCTCACCTCCAAGAAGGTAACATTGTCCCAGACTTGATCTGAGAAAGAAGTCTTCACATAGAACCGTGAAGAATGTGGCATACTCCATGAAATAATGTTTCTCCACTTTTTAATTCTGAAAACATTCACCATTTATGGAAAAATTATAAAAATAACCATAAATGTTTTGTATACTCTTTATCAAGATTAAATAATTTTTAACATTTTGCTACCTTCATGTTTTTCATTATTTCTCTTTTTTTCTATATAATTATTTTAAGTGAATTGCTACTCAATAATATTTTAGTCTTTACCTTCACAATCAAGGATATTCCTTCAGACATCCTCAGTTATCTAATTTATACTTTAATATATATTAACTATGTAAAATCTAATGTGCTATTCATAGTTCAAAGTTGCCATTTGGTCCTGTTATGTTTATATAGCATCTCCCACCCCATTAATATAGAATCTAGTCCAGGATGACATATTTTACTTAGCTGTCATGTCATTTTATTCAACATGGAATTGTTCCTTTCTTAACATTAAGAATTTGAGAAACTTAGGCCAATTATTCTGTAAATATTCCTCAGTTTGGAGCCTTTTCTTTGAAAAGATAAATTTAAAGTTTAGCAAAAGAAGGACATTTGACACCTGGTAATTAGAAAGAAATGAAAAATGAAGAATTGAATTACCAATGACTAATTTCATAGAGTTCAAAATACAGACTGCTCATATTTCTATCATTACAGACCCCATTTATTAGAAAGGAGAAAGTTGACATTTATTGAGTACCTATTGTTTGTTAGGAACCATAAGAATTTCATTTCCACTAGTGTAATAGTGACAAAACAGCTGGTGCTACTTCTGTCTTACAGAGGCAGAAACCAAGAAAAGAAGTGGTTGAACAACTTTCCTGGAATCACATAGGCAACAAATGGTGGAGCTGGCCCTCTGGCCCATGTATCCTGCTTCCCTTGTCCATTATACCATGCCCTCTAAAATATTTTCTTTGCTTTGTTATGAGTGGTTAATCTGAGCACAAGGAATATTCAAAATTATCTGCTAAATAATTGTTCTTCAGGACATTCTCAATGGCAGTTGACTATCAGCTGGCCTCTTTCTTGAAACACCATTTTCACTTGGCTTCTAGGAAATTCCATCATGTGAGTCAATTCATTTCCCTGCAGTGTGGATCAGGGAGACTTTAGAATTCATCTCTGGGCTCCTGCACTTATTCTTGTGGTCTTATTTGGTCTGTGTTGCTCCTGTCTGATATCACAGATGAGTTATACACTTTCTGATTTGAAAAGTAACATAATTTTTGTAGGAAATATGGAATATGCAAGTCTGGTAATATTTCAGGATATTTGTTTCCACACACATTTGATTTCAGTGATATTTTATTTTCAAGTTTACTTATCCCCATGGCAAGGGACAGAACAAACAAACTGAGGAACTCAGAGCTGGCTGTGGTTTCGTGCTTCTAGCAAAACACCATCCTCACAGTTCACTAACAGCCACAAGCACGTCCATGGAATTTGGGGGGCATTATTTTCTTTTTCCAAGAAAGCATGCTATAATTAGAACATTTAAATTATCCAAGCTTCCACTGGAGGATCTTCTTCTAAAGTAACTCAGGATTCTTAGGAAATTAAATGTTTGGAATTAGGAAAATTCAGGTTGATGATCAAAGTATTTGACTAATGGCCAAAAGCCTCCTGGCTTCTTAATTAGAAAAATGGATGTGGTAGCTATCTCACAAGTTACTGACAAGCATAGTAGTGAATATGTGCTTTAAAACCTGAAAAGGGCAATACAAGTGTCAAAAATGATGACTATAATTAAAATGTAGATATTAAGGTGGCTATCATATTTTTGAAACAGAAATACCATCACTCCTAATAAGCTCATAGAGAAAAGTTTAATCAGTCTTAGCAAGGTTTCTTATTCGTGCTTTAGAGCTTTGTCTAACCATGGAAGGAGTTTTCTCTCCAGATATGGACTCCTGAATGAGAGGAAATTTCATCCTTGCAAGTATCGATGTGGTCCTATGGCTTAATATTTGGACTTAACATATGATTCTTGACATGAAATTTTTTTTCAAAAAATCAGTTAAAAATATGCCACAGCAAATTAGGCAGGACTGTTCATGCTTTTAGATCTATTTATACAATCATAGCAAAATTCAGAAGAGAGCGATCTAGTGTGGAAGCCAGGAAAAGCATGTTCTAGTTCAGTCTCCTGGTCAGCAAATATCACGTGGGCCAGGTCGGCGTCCTTGTGCGCTGGGGGATGGGAAGATAGCTGAGTCTCTCCCGGTTCCAAATTCCACGACCCTTGACACTTGTGATGACAGACTGAGTATGTGGTGAAAGTACTTTTTCAGAAGAGGTTTTGAGTAAATCATTAGCTTAACATACACTTGTCTTAAAAAATAAGCTTCAGTTCTGTACTGTGGGATACTATTTGGAATTTGTTAAATCATTAACAGTCAGTTGTTTACAGTTTAGGATGTAACAATACTCTTTGATGTTCCCTAATTATCATACATGTTTTAAAATGAGTTCTGAATCACTTCTCTGCCTAATTAAACCTCATTGAAAATTTGTTGAATTTTAAAGAAACATTTGATTTGCAAAAATAAGTCATATATTCAGTAACCTTCAGTGTTTCACAAAGAATCCATAAAACACTTTAAAACATAGCAAAGTAATGTGAGTGAGATATGTCTTGAACCAGATGGGAATGTTTGAAAAGCATCAAGTTTTCAGTTTTTGCACATTTCTTCTGATAATACATATTCTGATATTTTTAATGGTCATTTACTTTCTTATTTGAAAGCTTATAAAATATCCATAAACTCTAAAACTAATTAAATGCTTGGGAAATTATGACTCAATCTCTCTGTGGTAACATTATCTGGTGTGTTTTCATATAGGGACAAAGGTCATTCAATGTTTACCTTTTCCTGCTAATCAATTAAATGATTTTATAAGCTCTCATTTATGGATATTTACATAAAATGTCTTTAATTGGTAAACCTGACTTTTATATATTATGAGTATGTAAATTGATGGAAATACAGTTTTTATCTATTACCTATAAGTTTAATTACTTAAGTGTGTAAAAATAGATGTTTATCTAAGTATTGTTTATACTAATAAAAGACTGGAAATAACTTTTGTACATATATATGAGGGTGAGATTCAATAGATTAAATTAAGCCACATTCATTCCAAATGATACAAAATAGTAGTTTAAAAGATTTATACACTAGTGAAAATTATTTTTAAAATACTTTACCAAGTTAAAAAAAGAAATAATATCTAAATTTCCATTTTTAAACATATGATGTATCTGTATGCAAAAATAAGGGAAATCGATAGGAATGGTTCTTATTTAAAAATGTTCATATTTTTATTTAACAGATGGCACTTTTAGAGAGAGTCCTAGGTTCACAGCAAAAGTGAAAGGTACAAAGATTTTCCACAAACCTTCTGCCTCCTACATGCACATAGATTCTCATGTTACCAACATGCTCCACCAGAGTCATGTATTTGCTGTGATTAATGAACCTACATTGATGCATCACTGTCACCCAAAGCCCATGGTTTACATGAAGGCTCATTTTTAATTTATTTATTTTTATTGTTTGGTTTTTTGAGACAGGGTCTCACTTTGTGGTTCAGGCTGGCCCTAAGCTCAACCTCAAACTCACATCACAGCAATCCTCTTGCCTCTGCCTCCCGAGTGCTGGGATTACAGGCATGAGCCACCACACCAGGCACTGTGGTGTGCGGTGCTGATTGCTGCTGGGGTGAGTCTCCACGCCCAGTATTGTATGTGGTTACCGGGGGATCGAACCCGGGTCCTGTGCTTGCAAGACAGGCGCCAGAACCACTGAGCTAAATCCCCAGCCCAAGCTCATTCTTGGTATTGTACCTTCTATGGTTTTAACAATTGTATTATGACATATATCCATATTAATAGTAACAGAGTATTTTCATTATATAGAATATTTTCTTTGGCCTAAAAAATCTCATGTTTTGCCTATTCATCTCTTCCTCTTTTAATCCTGATTTTTTTGTATTTCTATAGTTTTTACTTTACTATAATGTCATATGTGTTTTTAACATTGCATAATATTCCATTCTCTGGTTGTAACACAGTTTCTTTTAATCCATCTATGTACTAGAAGATCTCTCTGTTTCTTTCCTATTTTTGCAATTATAAATATAGCTGCTACAAACATCTGTGTGAAGCTTTATGTGCAAATGTGTTTGCAGGATGATCCTACATGTATCCTTATGATTATTAAAATATTTTAAAATAATAGTTCTTGCATACATACACATATGAAAAGAGGTTACTTGCTAGTAGCTGATGTCATTGAGATTGGCATCTGTACCAGTCAGCTTTCTGCTACTACAACATACACCCAAAATAATCATCCTGTAAAGCAAAAGGTTTGTGTTGGCTCACAGCTTTGGGGTGTCAGCTCATGGTCAGTTGTCTCCATCTGTTTTGACCCTCTTGCCGGGGCGGGGTACCGAGCCTTCCAGAGGGTGAGTGGAAGAGCACATTGTTCATCTCAGGGCCAGAATGCAAAAGAGAAGAGGAAGCAAGAAAGCATCCATCCACTGTCTCCTTCCAAGGCACACCTTCAGTGATCTGAAGTCCTCCTAAATTTTTATCACCTCCTAGTAGCACCACGCTGGGGACCAAGGTTTTAAAACATGGGTCTTGGAGGATGCTTAAGATGCAAACCACAGAGGCATCCAGCATCCATTTCATCCCAGATCATTAGTCCCAGCCAGTGATATGACTCTCATTCCTCTCTCCAGTGGTTCACTCAGAGTGGCATGTTTCATAAAGCTACTTGAGCATGTACAAATGGCCATCTGCTGGACGTACTAGTGAGTTTCCTTGTTTTTAAGACAACCTAAAGAATATATTTTTGTCTTGCTTTTTCTAGTTCATTTCTGAGTCTTATAACTTTTGTGTTTGTGTTGTCAGTTGGAAAGCTAAAGTCAAGAGTTAATAGGGGTAGAATGTGAGTCTTTGATGACATTATTGACCAGAGGGGTGAATGAATCTACCTTGACCTGTATTGTATCCTTTACTTCTGCAATAGGAGGGATCTTATTCCTGTCATGCTAAATAATCCACAACACCCAGCCTCCAGAATTTAAAGGAGCAGATGTGTAAACCCTGCTTGGGATTCTGCAGAGGCCAGTTCTTTTTTGTGTTATTGTGGTTTGAACTCAAGACCTTATACTCGCAAGGCAGGTAAGAGGCACTGAGGAAAATCTCTGACCTTCAGAGCCCTGTTCTTGATGCTTTTCTTACTGAGTGATGCAGGCTGATGCTGCCTCCTCTGTTTGGTGTGCTGACCTTCAGTGGGTGAATTGTGCATAGGATTTAAGGGCTTCTAAAGCATTTAAAAGATGTAAACTATGGGGGTGGGGGAAAGGAAAGTAGGGAAAGAAACAATTTGATAGTATAAAAGAAAGAACAGAAGCAAAGCTTATGCATATGGGGGGGTGGGAGTTGAAGAGAGGGCAGGGAAATGGGAAAAATTAAGAATGAATAAATATGTGCAGATACAAATTCTCAATGAAGAATGGAATCATAGTGTGTTCCTAAATTATACTAACAAACTCAATAAAGGAAGTGATGCAATAAGGCATATATTTTTGTGCTGTCTGTCCATCTGTCTGTCTCTCTCTCTCTCTCTCTCTCTCTTTGATACTAAGGAATGCACCCAAGGGCTTTATACTGAGGACCATCCCCAACACATGTTTATTTTATCTTTTTAAACTGTGAGAATGGAATGAAGTAATAAAAATAGCAAAAAAAAAAAAAAAAAAAAAAAAAAAAAAAAAAAAAAAAAAAAAAAAAAAAAAAAAAAAAAAAAAAAAAAAAAAAAAAAAAAAAAAAAAAAAAAGATCAGATGCTACATAAGCTCATCAAAAAATAGGTGAAAAACAAATACATAGAAGAAATAGTAGTAGAAGATAAAGCCTGAAATGGGAAATTAAAAGAACCATAAGCAAACTTCATTCTGCTCTGTCACTGTGTACCTGAAAATCTGCAATAAATCTTATGTAAGAAAGCATGCATATATAACTAAATTGATATCAAAAGAAATAGGTATATCTAAATTAAACGATCTCCTTAATAGGAATAGAAAGAAATGCAGTTTTTTCTTGTCACTTTCTGAAGCAGTTCTGGAATTTCTCTTTAATTAATACCATTAAAGGTTGTAATAAAAGAAATAAAGTGAATGCTGTTGCTAAGCGCTGATGTCCCTCTGTGTCTACAGTTACACTAAACTTTCAAAGGGAAGATCATACTCATGCCATTCAGACAGCTTGTCGCTGTATTTTTCTATAGCACCATTCCAAAGTATTGTTCTTAGGGAAATAGGATATTGGTTCCAAAATCTGACAAAATGTAAATAACAGCAGGATGGTGAAGGAGGCTGTAGACAAGCCTGAGGTCTAAATATTGATGCCAAATATCCAGAAGCCCTAGCTGTACATTAAGGTTAGGCATCATTATTTTGGGGGAGAGGATATTCAAGAAATCCATCACAGTTCTGTTTTTAGAAGTTATTAAATGGCAGAAACTGATCAGAAAATTCATCTCATCATAAAGGCCGAAGTGCCAAAATATGGCAATATTTTTGACAAGGCACTAAAGGAAATAGGCAATATATTACTTCCTTGCTTACATATGAGTGTGCATTTCAGCCTGAAAACCAGAGCAATGATTAGTGGGGAATGCTTGAGACTTTCTGACTGAATTCAGGAAGATCTGACCTTGGGAAGTCAGCTCCCTGTCAGGATGCCATCTTGACTCTGTGACGGAACTGAGAGTGAAATGAAATCCTAAGGTTGGCGATTTGGAAAGTGAATGCTACAAGAGCTGGCCAAAGAATAAAGTGTGCACTTAAATATAAAACATTATTACAATACAAGGCAAAGTGCCATTCATCTCTCTCAAAATACTTCTCCTCCCTTCCAACACTCATCTCCCCTTTCTCTGCTCTGAAGCAGTTCCGGAAGTCCTGTTGCATGAGCATCCTGATGAGGTGTGATTAAGAAATGTAGTGAATGCCTTTGCTGCATACCATCTGGAAGACAGGCAGGCTCATCAAGACAGTGGTGTGTCCGCGTCCACTCTCATTCACCGGCTTTGGTACTGGGTGACTTCTAGTCCTTCCCCAAAGTCAAAATGACTATGAAAAATTAATGCTTTGAAGGGGTTCTGAACACTGAGCAGTTATGACAGTGTGAATAAAGATTCACAAAAGGGGGCTATAAAATTGCCTCAGAAATCAGCAAGAACGGTGAAATGTGTTCCAAGGAAGGAGAATTTGAGGAAGAATAATGGTGATATGTCTTTTACTATAATAAATTCTTAAAAAGACAACATTCCTTCCCTTGTCGATCTTACCTTTTACACGCCATGAAAATGAATGCTTTATGGATGCACACTTTTGTGTGGTATAATCTCAAAGAGATAAATAAAACAGTAGTAACCAATATACACAGGAGAGTGCATAAGGCATAATTCTACTTAACACAAATCTTCAAACAGATTAGAAACTGTAATATTTGACAGGGCAGCCACAGAGTTCTGAAAAAACTACTGCTGTGACATGCAGCTGAGTGGTCACTTCTAGAGAGGAGAGAGGAATGACTCAGGTGCCTGTCCTGGGTGGTGACCATGGTCCGTTGTGGGTGGCAGATACACAGGTTTTCATTTCTTTCCCTGCAGTACTAGGGACTGAATCCAGAGTTTTGGACACACTAGGCATATGCTTGACCAATGAGCTATGTTCCTGCCTTTTCTTAGGGTTTCATCAAGCTGGCCGAGGTTGCAATCCTCTGTTCTCAGTCTCTCTATTAGCCGGGATTATGGGCATGTGCAATCACACTGGGTCTGTCGTTATCATCCCTTAATCTAGATATTCATTATATACACTTGATATGTGATATTTTCATGATTAAACCAAACTAATTTTTATATTTTGCTTCTATTTTAAAAAGAACATATATTGAATGTGGGCTTGTTTGATGTTATAGTACAATGACATTTAAAATGTCGAAATAATAAGATATCAGCACATGTGTCCCGTGGATGCAGGGCAGACATATGTTGGCATTAACACAAAGAGAATTTAACCAAGCAAATAATTGTGATTTTATCTCAGATTTGTAAGAGTGAGTCATTGGCCAAGGAAAAGAGGATTAACAAAAGAACCAAAAAAAGCCACACAGGAAAGTTAACTATGAAATAAGGGAAAGTAAAAAAAATATACTCACTAAATGTTGAGATTGTAACAAAAAAGTAAAGAAACAAATTTTATGTATATGGGGGGATGGTAGGGTGGGTAAGGCTATGGGAAAAAATGAGAATTAAGTTGTGTCTTATACTGGTACAAATCCCCATTATGGAGTGCAATCATGATGTGTATATTTAATGTACCAGTAAAGATTTAAAAAAATGAAAACCACCAATTCTGCTAAGAATCATAGACCTATCTTTAGATTTTTAAATAAGCCTTTTTTAAAACGTTTTCTTATAAATATTTAACATGTTTATCTAAAAACTAAAATCTTTTTAAACATAAGTATCACTAACACGTCTAAAAAAATTAACAATATTTTAGCCAGGCAGTAAATATTTAAAACCAAGAATAAAATCTCTAAAAGAAGAATTCAAGTATAGTTTTATATGTTGTAATTAATTGGTCTATCACTTGAATCTCTTTTAACCTATGTTTCCTTTTCATCTTTGTTTAAATTGCAATTTATTTATTTTTTTAAATACAGATTTTTTTTTCACCTTAGACTTACTTAGAATTTGCTTTTGTTTGTAGCATTCCCATGGAATTTTTAATGTGTCCCTCTGTCCTTCACAGTTTCAAAATTAGTAGGTGAACCAAAGTTGTCCTCATAGGATGGACACGGACCGTATTCCCAGCATTACTACTTACTTGAAATTAAAACTATTGAGACTTATTCTGAGACTAAAAAATTGGAAACTCTGGCTGTATGGACTGGTAACCTGATGTCACAAGCCTTTCAGTTCACTCAGAGTCTGCTGTTGTTTAAGAATGAGATTATGCCTGGCTCGACTTTGGTGTTTTCCAGTAAGGCTACTTCACAGCATCAATCGGCTCCTTTAAACAGCACACAGTATTTGATTCTCCTTCCTTTTATGGCCAGTGATGTTCAGTGCTGATATCGATGAGTGCATTAGAGACTGCCAAATGCAGACAGTTTCATGTTATTATTCTGTGATTTATTACATGAAGCACTTCTGTAAGAAATTGCTCTTACTTACATTTTAGTAACCAAGTGTTCTTAAACAATTTAAAAACTACTAAGTTGAAAGAATAGTGAAACATAATCTCATATACTCTACTTGCATTTAATTCTTAATGTTTTGTAGCATTTGCTATTGTCTCTCTCTATACATATATATGTATTATATTTGAAAGCCATTTATAGACATCATTGGCTTTAAATAATAATCTTCTACAAAACCATCTAAATGACTTAATACTGAGTCAATGATACCAAATATAGAACTCAGACTTCTTCAAGTGTCCTCAAAATGTTCTGCACTGGAGTTATTTTTGATCTAGGATCAAAGAATAAATTCCATGTTATACGTGGTTGTATGCCTCTTTGAGTAGTCTAGAATAGTTTTTTCTTGGTTATTTTTTATGGCATTAGTATTTTTAAATGATCAGAGCTAATCACTTATGGAAAATTCCATGATTTTTCTTTCTTGCGACTATGTACAGATTAAATATTTTGGTGAACATAATATGTAAATTATGTTACATTCTTGCAATACCATCGCTGCAAGAGGCACATGATAGCATTTGGCCCATTACTGAGGATTCTAGATCTCATTAAAGTGGCTAATTGTCCGATTTTTCTACTGTGAAAGAAAGAAAATTCATTTTATAAACCTGATATTAATTAGCTTAATTAACAACATATAAATGAAAGCTTTGAAGTAAATTATCACTATCACAAATAGATTTAAAATCTAGTTTGTAACTTTCTAGACAGCATTCATTTTTTTTTTTTTTGAGACAGGGTAGTTCAGGCTATCCCTGAACTCAGCCTCAAACTCACATCACAGTAATCTTCCTGCCTCTGCCTCCCGAGTGCTGGAATTACAGGTGTGAGCCACCACGCCCGGCACTGTGCTATGTGGTACTGATTGCTGTTGGGCATGAGTCTCCACATCCAGTGTTGTATGTGGTTACTGGGGGATTGAACCTGGGTTCTTGCGCTTGTGAGACAGGCACCGGAACCACTGAGCTAAATCTTCGGCCCAGCATTCACCTCTTAAGAACACACTGCACTGTGTATTTTCCAAGCCACTACAAACTCCACGCAGTTCTTTTTCAGGAAAAAATTTCTATCAATTTTAAATTTCTATTCTTGTTCTTTTGTCTTTAGTTGATACATGCCTAATAATATGAACTGTTACAGTCTTTTTCCTACAAAAAATTGCAAGAAGATTAAATTATTTCATGTTTAAATTAAAATAAAGAAAAAAGAATTTTTACATATAGCCCCAGAATGTGTTCTAAACACACACACACACACACACACACACACACACACACACACACCACACACACACACACACACACACACACAGAATAGGTTTTCATCCTTCAGAGCAAATAACTTCTCCCTTTGAATTTTCAATATGCAAAGCCAAAATTCTTTCCTTCACTATGTGTATGTTTCAAGTAATTTTTGTTATGACTAGAATGGAAGACTAGTTTTGTGTATATTGTTGTAGTGGGTATGGCAAAATGATTCCCTTATTCTATATGGAGCTTTGGAAAATGTTCCTGCTTTTGCATGACTTTGATGTTGGAGGACCATTCTCTGGCTACTTTATTAGTTACATCACTTACTCTGTGAGTTTATTTGGATTTCCAATTCTACCCCATTTTTTCCTTACTCTTCTTTCTCTTTTCAGCCTTTTTTTAAAAATTGATTTTATCTGTATATTCTATATATACATGATGATCACATTCAACATAGAGGGTTTGTGTGTACCAGAGCACACCTGTGCACACGACAGAATAGGAGAAATTGCTGCTTTTTCATTGAATTCCTGCCAAGAATGTTTGGAATCAGTAATATATTCCTGTATCTGATAACCTTAGTTTGCAACTATTTCATTAATATCAACTATACTGACAAAATGCAAAGTCCAACTATACTTATTAATACAAACCAGTTATTAGTAAAATTAATATTGACAGAATTAATGTAAAGCAATGGTTATAGCCTAACGACCTCACCTCATCCTTCTGTGCCAGGTAAAAACTGTGCACACCGCTAAATGCCTTTGAGGAAAAACTTGAGTACTCCCTCTTCTAGTCAGGGAACTTTTACTTCTAGGCCCTTCTGACGTCTCTCTTCATTCTCCACACACTGTATCTTTGTATTACACCGTTCCGTAGTCTCTTGGGTATTTTGAAAGTTTGTAGCCCAGCCTGTGAAATTATAGGCCAAATTATTCTTTACTGAAGGATATTAGAACAGTCTTTTCAAATAGAGTGTATTATTTGGCTCACCATATGAGTTTTCATGCCCCATCACAACTTTTGACATGGCAATGGAGAAAGGAAATGTAGCAGGAAATGAGTCAGAGCCAAAGCTACTGTGGGACAGCCAGTCAAGGCCCAAGAAGCAGTTCCCTGGAATTCAGTGCCCAGTGTCAAGTGTCTTGGAAGAACTGGGCCTAGGCCTGGCCCCTTGCTGTGCGGAGCATCTTAGTGGACTACCATCAAGTCTGTCAACAGGCTGATGGTGAGCATGCATTACTCAGGCTTCGCACATCTAGAGCCCTCTAATTCTGAGAAGCCACTCCCTGGGGCCCCACGGAGTAGCTCACCACCTGCCTACAGCGGCTCTCAGCCCTGGCAGTGGTCTCCATCTATGACTAACTCCAGAGTTCCCTCAGCTGTGGAGAGTCTCCTTCCTCCCGGCCCGGGAGGAACCACGTGACTGTTTTCACCAATTACATTTCCTGATTTTCCGCGGCCACCAACACACTTTATTCAATGGGTGTGAAAAAGCACAGTTTTTATTTTGAGTTATTAAATATGCACATTTATAAGTATTTGCCTGACTTCCTAATTCACTTATTGGCAAATCACCCTTCAAGTCGTGTTTTCTTTTCTTTTCTTTTTTTTTTTTTAAGGTTTTTTGAGACAGGGTCTCGCTTTGTGGTTGAGGCTGGCCCTGAGCTCAGCCTCCAACTCACATCACAACAATCCTCCTGCCTCTGCCTCCCGAGTGCTGGGATTACAGGCGTGAGCTACCACGCCCGGCACTGTGGTATGTGGTACTGGTTGCTGCTGGACGTGAGTCTGCATACCCAGTATGGTATGTGGTCACCGGAGATCGAACCCGGGCCCTTGCGCTTGCAAGACAGGCGCCGGAACCACTGAGCTAACTCCCCTAACTCCCCGGCCCTCACGTCGTGTTTTCAAAAGGAGCCATAAACCTTTAGCTGTATTTTATTGTTAGCAGCCTCTTAATTTTTTAAGGGAAAATTGTTGATGCAGTGTAAAAGTAAAACACTGTTGCTCTCTCCAGACTGACGCACAGCTGTCTGCTTATGTTTTTGTTTTTGGTCAAAGTCACTACTTAAAAAAAAAAAGGCTTGATTTTTGTTCAGTACCAAAATCTGGTGTCAACAAAAATGGGACACTTTCCTTCATTCTGATATGTACTCCCTCTGTAGAAAGAATAGTCTGAAACTGGCATGTCAACATGATCACAAATAAGACAATAAATAATATAGACCTTTATCGTCAGACCTTTATTGAACAGATAAAATAAACCCTGCAAAGAATAGACCTTTAGATTCATTTATATTCTCAATAAAGTTTAAAAATGAGAACTGCATTATGTCATCAAACTTCATCATTATACCTAGTAGCATAAAAATAGTCACCATATCATAATTTTAGCAAAACAAAAATATTTCTAGGGTAAAGAGTAAGGTGATATATGGGTCATGTTTAAACTGAAAAGTGATAAAATCTCCAGCTTGTTTTTTTATTTTAAGCTCATAATGAAATTGAGGTTGTTATTCCGGGGCAGATATGAAGACAGCTGGACTAGCCCCATGTAGTCTGTGTTACTGAGTGATCACCATGCAGCGGCATCACTTACCTCTGGGTGGAACATGGACAAGAAGCTGTTAGCCAGGCATTATGGTGCATGCCTGTAATCCCTCGGGAGGTCGAGGTGGGAGGATCAGAGAATTTGAGGCCAGCCTGGGCTACATAGTGAGAATTTTTTTCAAAAAAAGAATATCAATTTATTTTTTTAAGTCACTGAGCTTTGTGGGAAGGTATCATCTATGCTGCATGTTAGCCCACCTTGATATACATGGGAACGTGGACTAGCACAGTGTCTGAATAGAAGCATTACAAGTTCATGTTGTCACAGGCATATGTAATATACTTAACAGGAAGTATAGTGGTGTCAGTGCCTTTGTATATTAGAATTTTGTATATTTCCTATATATGGGAATTAATGTCTCTACAAAAACTGGGAATTTAGATCTCTCTCTGTCATAATGAAGATGGCTGTCCTGAGGAACTTAAACTAGACACATTGCAGCCTGCCCCAGAACTGTGCTATCAGTCATAGGTGGCTCACGATCATTTCAGGTGCCACAACATTCTGAGAATGGAGGAGGCAGTCATCAGAAGGGCTTACATCACAAAGTATACTTCAAAATGTAAGATGCATGTAATATTCTTTGCAGCATAGCTTTAATCTTTCTTTAAAAAACACTTTGTTCTTTTTACAGAGTCTGTGTGTCATCACACACAGACATTCACATCGTATCTTTTGGGTCTCAAGTCAATCTACTGTCACTGAGAGTTGAATGTTAGCCAGGCACAGTGACTCACACTTGTAATCTCAGCTAGCTGGGAGACCCTGATCAGAGAATTGTGAGGTTAAGGCCAGCCAGGGCAACATAGCAGATCTCATCTCAAAACATCAAATGAAAACTCTGATGTGAAGTGAGAGAAAAACAGCATCATACCTTAAAATGTATAGATTTCTCTTTCAACCTGGTGCATTTCATATAGAGGATATCAGAAAACACCCAGAAAAAAACACAGTTTTTTTAGGTGTCAAAAGAAATAAGGTTACCTCTGAGAGAGAGAAAAGGGACCATTCCCTAAATTTTCTAGTTTTCTAGTTACCCAGAGTAAGGTAGAAATGATAAGAAGAGAATATTTCAATAGAAAATATATTAATTACGTATTCTGCTTGGAGGCAAGGTTTTAGCTGGGCAGACACAGAGATGCTCATCTAGGATTTCAGCACAGTAGCAGGTGAGACAGAGGTTATTCATGGTGTATAGCCCTAGTAAATCCAGGTTACTCACTTACATAGGACCTAACAGTTTACTAGTCTTTCTACATATAGCATCTCAATCCTTCACTTACCTTTGAGTAAGCATTTGAACTATAACTATGTATATTGGATTAATTCACTTGTTAAGCCAGGTCATATTTTTTAAACTTCTACCATATGCTGGGTTTAAAATACCCTCTGAATAACAATAATATCAACAACAAACTCCCAAAAAATCTGCCCTGGAGGCCTGTTGATAAGTATGGGGACCCTCCTCCTTATAACTTAGGGCAGTGGTAGGAAACCTATGAAATGTGTGTTATTTATTTCTCTTATAAGACAAAAGATGTCAATGTGCAAGCCGCTTTTCCTAACCTGAAACTTCAGCGTTCAGGTTTAATTGCAGCCCTGGCACTTTGCAGTAAGTCAGTGGGTTTGGGCTTGCAATTCAGGCACTTTTCTCTAAATGGTTCACAATCCCCGACTTAGGGGACATTAATCAATCTGGTACTTAAAGAGAATCAGAGGACTGGGAAAAAGAAGTTTGTAGATGTGATTTTCTTTCAGAAGAGCATAGAAGACAAGTTGCTAATGTTACTTAAGTACATATATGGAAGGTTTCCTAGTTAGAGGAAGTAAATGTGGGCTGAGGTCTTGAATTCAATTCTGTCCAAACTAAGATTATTACCCTTGAAGCAGATTTATTGCAGCAGGGCTTAATTCGTACGTCCAAGATAATAATTTCTGATAACTCTTGATTTCTATTTTATTATTATTACCAAACTGATATCATCATTCAGGAGATAGTGTTACACCATCAGATCCTTTGTAAACCCAGACTGAAGGTTTTCAGATACACAAGAGCCAGGGATGTGAAGAGCCAAGCTCAGGGTCCTGGAACTGAATAAACCCAGAGCTGAGCTCAGTTCTGCAAAATGCAGCAGGCAGAGTGAGCAACCCTGAAGGGAGGAGGCCAAGCACATCCCTCAGACTCGCACAGTAAGCAGTGTCATCAACCAACAGAGAGAGGCTTTGGTGAAATGGGATCGGGAGGGAGCCATCAAAAACTCTTCAGCCAAATAACACACCAAGCAAAAGTACTGCATCCCTCTTTTCAGTGTGACCTATTCACAGAGCAAAGCATGGCCCCTAGGGAAGCCCACTGCAGTAATGGAGTCTAAGAACAACAGGCAGTTTCTATCAAGATTCAGTACTCTTACTACTAAAATTAGACTTACCCAGAGTCTCTGAGTGGCCTGAATGAACTTCTGAGAATGCCCCAGTGATGGTAGCTTCTAGGTGTCACATGGTTATGTCCCAATATTTTACTGAAGAGCTTGGAGTGATCTTATGTCTCTCTCTCTGTTACTCCTTTCATTTGGTCCAAGACTTTGTGGTTGGTGTGATGTGGTGCTGTGGGGGCTGGGAGTGCATGTGCACACATGTAATGCATGCCATTCGTTCCTTTGCAGTCTGGTAAAGCATAGGGATCTCAGAATGGTCCTAAACAGGATTAAAAGGTAGCCTAATAGGATGTGATACATTCAACAAAGAGTTAAAATTAAAGCAAATCCATGATATGGTGGTTTATATGCTTCTTTTTAAATTGATTTTTGGGTACATTTTGTATATACATTATGATCACTTTGAACATTGAGAGTTTGTACCGTACATGACACACCCTGATTCTGATTTTTCACTGTTCTCCTGTCCTCCCTACAACCTTTGCCCCCTTTGTTTCCTTTTTAAACTATCAAATGTTTTCTTTCTCTATATTCTCCTACTGACCCTTTCCCTTTTGCATATTTTCTTAATATTTAAGATTACTTATCATAAATTTTGGCATTCTCTTACAACTTCAGTTTTTCATACTGGAGAAAAGATATGGCATTTACACATCTGTGTCCTATTTATTTCACTTATGAGTATGTCCTCAAAGTACATCCATTTGAGTATAAATGATTCAAATTTATCATTCTTTATGGATGAGTAATATTTCATTTTATCAACAAAATATATCTTCTTTACCAATTCTCCCACTGAGGCTCATTTGGTCTGTTTCCAAGATTTATCTATCACAAACTGAGCTACTATAAACATGGGTGCACATGTGTTACTGTGATATGAATTTTTTTATTCTTTCATGTATATTCCTAGCAGGGGAATAGCAGGGTCAAAAGGGATCTCTAATCCCAGTTTTTGAGGAATATCCACACTGATTTCCACAGTGGTTGTACCAGTCTACATTCCCACCAACAGTGGAGTATGGAGACTTACCCAGAGTCTCCCCACAGCCCCACCAGCACTTGTTGGCTGATTTCATGATGGCAGCCATTCATTACGGAGTGAGAAGAAATCTCTGTGCTGTTTTCATTTACATCTCTTGAATGACCAGTGATACTGAACATTTTGTCATTTTTCTTAGCTTTTCTTACTTCTACTTATGTCTGTGCATCAGATGTGTTTCTTTATTAATGCATTTAACAAAATCGAAAGTGGTTCTATACTTTGCAGCATTTAAAAGTAGTGATGAACATAGAAGATATTTTGAGATGCTGGAACACTCCAGATTGAGCTAAAGACTTCTTCTGAGCTTTTATATGTGCATTCCTTCCTTAGTATTCATTCATTTTTTTCAACAAACACTTTTTGAGTTTAATGATAGGCAAAGAGTGACCTCATAAGTATACCCATGTCCTCATCCCTGGAAACTAGGATGCGTTAGGTCACATGGTGAGTACAGACAATTGTGTTACCACAAAATCTATATGTTCAAGCCCTAACTATAGTGTGTCTTTTCCTGGTGACAAGAATTGTAAAGAAGTAACTAAACAGTATCTTTAAGGAGATGCTTAAGTTATGTAGGTCATTTTTTTTTAACACAAAACTATAAAATTCCTGCAGTCAAGTTGTGAATTCAGCATAGTGTAACAAGGCATAGTCTTTTTTATACTGTTATCTCTGGGTCATCTGTTTCCTCTCTTGCTCTTTCAGACTTAGAGACACTTTTGTGATCTTGTTGAGTCTACCAGATAATCTAAGGTCATCACCCCCCAATGCAAGGGAAGCTGTAGAGCACCCTTAATTCCCTAGACAATGTGGCTATTGATTAATGACCCTCTTAAAATGTGGCTCATAGTATGCAACACAGTTCCCAGGTGTTGTCTATGTAGCACAGAAGTGAACGAGATATTATTTTTCTTGATTGCTACATGATGATGTGTGTCCTGTATTCATTTTGTAGGGAGAAGGAAGCAATCTATTAATATATTTAGCTTGCAGTTTGGGGTTTTTTTTTTTTTGACATTTACAAAACATGTAAAATTGAACTTTCTCAATCTTATATCATTGATTTCTTATGTCCAAGAGCATAGAATTCATTTACCCCTTTTTGATAGTATTGTATTCATATTTTTTTTTCCTTTTTTTGGCTTACTGACCTAATTTACAATTGTAATCCTGTCAAATTTCTGTCGACAGTTTTTCTCTCAATTAAATTAATATTTGTTGAACAATTATGAAGTGCCTGGCATTGCACAAGATGAATTAGGCTATCTGCAAAATAAATGTCATGCACCACTATAAGTAGTGGTAAATTTGATGACCAGGACAAGGTTAAAATTAGAACCCTTCCCATAAAATGGGGCCAATTCATCAACTCCCACCTTCTAGCAGCTGTCAGATTTGAACTATTCTAACATATAATCTTACCCAGTCTCCATGTCTTCACCTTCCTCCTTGTCCTGAAATTGTGCCAGATGTCTTTCTGAAATCCAGATGCCTGACATTGCTATTATTTAATGTATGGTGTCATATGTTTTAACAAGGAAATGAGTCTAGATTCAGTGCTTGTGTGCTTCGTAGCACCAATCCCTATATTAGATCCCATGCATATTTCCTCCCTTCTTCTCTGCTTCTTTCCTTTGACAGTTTTCAGACACAAAGAGTAATAGTGGGAGCCATGAATGTAGCTCAGTGGCACTGCATCTGCCTTGAAAGCACAAAGTCCTGAGTTCCACTCCTGGTACTGAAAAAGAAAAAACAATAGTAATAGTAAATGAGACTAAAAATGCCAGGAAATGTGCTCTATCTGGACTGGAAAGTTTGTATTCTTCTTAGGAAAGAGGGAGTTTGGAGAAGATGAAACTGATAACACGGTTCACACAAGCGGTATGGAAATGGAATTTCTGGAGAAGATAAGAAATGGAAAAAGACTCACAGGTTGTAATTTTCCAAGCAGCCCCTGAGTGTTTAGGCCAATGCACAGCAGAGGGCCACGCAGTGTGGAGGCCTGGGATGGAGCTGTCTTAGCAACGGAGCCTTTTCCTGCTGCCTGAGTCAGCCGCCCAGGGAAGTGAGAGCAGCTTGGAGGAATGTGCTGAGCTTTGCAGAGGTGGGTTTCCAGCTCTCAGGCAAGTTAAATGACAATTTCCTCAATGTATGTGATATTCTTATTCCAGAGCCTATGGTTTAAAGAGTTGGCTGAAGCAGTGTTCTGAAAGATGGGGTGAGGGAGCTTAACGACATAAGCAGACCGTTCAGACACAAGCCCTCCCTGCTGCTTGCTGAGACCCTGCCCTGCTTTGACTGCAGTGGAACTTGCAGACTCTCTGCTGTCAGACCCTGTCCAATGCTTCTCTTTTTCTGAGTGGTTTCTTAAGGTGTCTGCTCCTTGTTTAAAACACAGTGATGACTGCCTCTGTTTTTAGGATGGGAAGTGGTACATAAGACCCAAGAAGATGTGGCTCAGACCTCTTTATAGTCACCGTCCTCCCTTTATCTTCCTGTTCTTCAGTTCTTCAGAGCTCCTGGCCTTTCTTGATCACATCCAATCATCTGGTGCTGCCTTTATCTACTTTCTCTACTTGGAACACCCTCTCTGGATATCCTGCTTGTCTATCATCTCCGCCTCCTGAAAGCCTTCCACAGCCTTTCTTTTCCCATATTATGAGAATAAGAGTTACATGAGGTATTACTTTAATAATAATATTTTTAAATGACAAAGCCTCTTTGAAAATGAGGGGAGTTTCACAGGACTCAGTTTTGTATTTGTCATAACACTTTATGCTTATTAAATATAAATTACAAGAATGCATTATTTTGGCTTAAGCTCTTGACCTGTCCCCAAACAGACCAGGCTAAAATAAAAAATTGAGTCACTCACATGAAAGTTCTGTATCACCAAACACAAACTAAATTGTTTTCTTTTTGTATATTTATGTTTTAAAATTGATTTTATTGGTACATTTTACATATACATTATGATCACATTCAACATTGAGAATTGGTAGCTATATATGACACATCTTGATTCTCATTTTTTCCCATTCCTCTGCCCTCCCTACAACCTCACACTCTCTATATACATAATGTGGATTACAGAGTAAGAGGACACAGCCAGAACCCTTGTGGTGAATGCCAATCTCCTGATAGTCCCACGTTAAAGGATTAATAACCAATAAACAACAATGCCAGACCCTTGAGGAAAAAGGCTGAGCCTGGGCTCAACTCTTGCTACTCTGAGCAGCAACAGCCAAAGGCCAAAAAGTGCAGCAGCAGAAGCAGGAGAAGAAGAACCTATAACCCGAACTCACCTGCACCTTTATTTGGTACTAAGCCTTCAACCCATAATCCTAGAATGTATAAAACAGGGAGATCCCACAATAATCCCTATGGTTGAAGATTACATAGAGCAGAGAAGACATCCTTAAATCCCAGTAAGTCCTAGTAAATCCCATGGCCAATAATCCTAGTAAAATAATCCTTGTAGTTTAAAATCCCACAGGGTGGGACAGATGTCCACACTAATCCCAGTAGTTGATCTCACAGGGCAGAGCAGACATCCTCAAGTCCAAATAAGTATAGCCCAGTCAGTGGATTTTTTTTTTAAGGTTTTATGAGACACGGTCTCTCTTTGTGTTTCAGGCTGGCCCTGAGCTCAGCCTCAAACTCATATCATAGCAATCCTCCTGCCTCTGCCTCCCAAGTGCTGGGATTACAGGTGTGAGCCACCATGCCCGGCACTGTGGTATGTGGTACTGGTTGCTGCTGGAGTAAGTCTCCACACCCAGTATTGTTATGTGGTTACCGGGGATCAAATCAGGGTCCTTGCACTTGCAAGACAGGCACCGGAACCACTGAGCTATATCCCTGGCCCCAGTAAGTAAATCTTAAGTCCAAGTGAATTGTTCGCTGTTCCTGACAACTAAGCTTCGTTTCCTTTTTTTTTAAACCATTGAATTATCTGATGTTCTCAAAAATCAGAGAGATATCAGCCAAATTTCTAAACAGGCCACTTTCCAATCATGATGATGAACTTCTCTCTGTTTGAATTGAGAGACAGAGACAGACAGACGGACAGACAGACAGAGACACAGAGACCAAGAGAGACAGACAGGGAGACAGAGACAAAGACAGATGGAAACACAAAGAAACACAGTGAAAGACAGAAAGAGTGAGATAAGTTGGTTAAGACTGATTTTTACCAACCATTTTGCCCTATTGCTCCATCTGTTCATGTCTGCCTTTTAAAGCAAGTGTTTTTGAAATTATTAATCTGTTTTTGGTTTTGTTTCTAGTTTCTTCCTGGTCTTTTCTGAGGTGACAGCAACCTCTGATCAGAAAACAACGAAGGAAGTATTGCCTGACTTTGGAATCGCAAATCATTAACCACTGAGATCTTTAAACTTACCTTGCTGTAATTGTGTTCATTGACTTCTTCACAAAAGATTTCCCTGAACACCCATGATTAATTAGCTGGGCCATATTAAAGGCAGTGTCTCCTGAATGACCACAGCTCTTGATGAGTTCCTGTCCATTCTGGTAGCACTACTGAGAGCTGGAGCTTGGTCTCACTGTCTACATCTTTTCCAGCACAGCTCTCCTTTCAACTCCCTGCCTAAATGTACACTTTCCATGAGACCTCCCATGTTCCTTTCAGCCAGAACTTATCCCATAATCATCAGTGTTGACCTTAGCACATCAATGCTTGCACTTAGGGAAGCTCTCCAAGATTTCTGCCTCCCTGAATTCATTCGTTGCAAAGATTCTTTAAGGGAAAGATTCATCTCAGCACTTTGCATTGACTCAAAGCATTTGATCTAGGTTAAACTGGATTATAAAAAAAAGTTTATGTTTATTGAGGAAACATACTATTCACCAAAATAGCTTGATTTGGATCGTATAGGCTCTTCTTGCTATTGGTTAAAGTTGCGACCTATAAGCATGGTGGATATAGACCAGTTTCTTTTGTTGTTCCTGTTAGGCACCTTCCTTTGATTATTAGTCTATTCTCATTCTAGTCATGCCGAACTATTTTACATACTCTAGTTTCACTCTGATCTTTATGCAGTGATCTGTTTCTCATCTCCATCAAATTTCTACTCGATCAAATTTCTACTAAGCTTCCAAGTTGACTTTAAATGTCATATTCCATGAAGCCATCCTCATCTACTGACCTGAGTGTGATGTCTGTCTTCTGACAACACTGCAACACTGTCTTCTGTTTGCGCTGCTCCAGGGCACTTTCTGCTACTTGCTTTCTTTTCCCCTGTATGCCTTTCCCTTTTCACTCCATGGGAATGGCCTTCAAGGCAAGGTGTCATCTTATTACACAGCCATGGATCCTGGGACACAGCCTGGAGCACAGTAGGTGATCCACAAATGTTGATTGAACAACAACAGTAAAAAGAAAGTCACTTCAGTAAGCATCTCTTACATTGAACTGTTACATTTTGTTAATCACAGAATTTTTGAGTTTCTGGAAGACCTAGTTTTGAGGACTCACATTTACTTAGTTTTTATAAGACCTACATGAGAGCTGCAAGTTGTGGGCTCCATTTCTTGAGATTTTTCTCCTGAGTCCCCTGTTAGAAATGTGAGTGACAGTGCCTTTGAGAGCTGCAGGCAAAGCATGAGCCTGAAAAGGCAGTATGCCTATCTACTACTATCTTCTCCCAGAAGAAAGAAGGGGGAGGAAGGGTTCATATGAGAAAAGAGAAACAATTAGAAATGTCAGCAGTATCAGGGTGAGCTAGATTTTTGCAGAGATAGAGGATCTCATGTGTAACCCATTTGAACAAAACTCAGCCTTAGAACTAGAATGGCTGCCCTCAAAAAAGAGTCTAGAAAGCCAGGAGTGGTAGCATACACACCCATCACCGTGAGTTCAAGGCAAGCCTGAACCACAAAGCAAGACCTTGTCTCAAAAATACTGAGAAAGAGAGACAGACAGACAGACACAAAGACAGGCATACTGAGATAGATAGGGACAGAAAGAGGAAAAGGGATCAAGGACACAAATGTTAAAGATGGAAAGACAGAACTTTTGGTACAAGTCTCTTTATCAGTGAGGTCACGGTGTGATTCTTCACCAACTTGTACATGCTGGGTTTGTAGACTCTGTATGTATGCTATATTTCAATAATAAAGTTTATTTTATACAACCCTTAATAGCAGGTTCAGCAGCAGAGAAGACAAAAATTAAGGAACTAAGTAGTGATCTGGAAAGGGGAGCCAAGTGGAGCACGCAGGAGAAAAGAGATGAAAAATACACAGAAAGAAAAACTGGATGTAACACCTCCAGGCCACCATATCTTAATGATACGTGGCTGCCCAGGTGGGTCTGGATGAATAAAAGAGATATAATTAAGACAGTACTCAAATAAATAACAAAAGAAATCACACTTGAAAAACAAAGAGCTCTCAGACACAAACGTCTGTCCCAAATGAGATGAAACAATCTCACAAATTCACATGAAATTATAACATTTTGGTTCACATCTGGTATAAAAAAATTACAAAAACTACTCCAGAGAACCCAATAGACAACCTCAGGTTTTTCCTTTCAGTACTGGATGACAATGAGGTCAAATCTTCAGTGTCGAGAGAAAAAAAAACCCTGAGTTTAGAATTAAGATTATCCCCTGTCTGTGGGTGGTGAAGGTTAAGGGTCATGGCCCAGAGGGCACGCAGTGTGTTTTCTGTCTTGCCGATAGAACCCTGTTTGAATGAAGTGTATGTTCTTTACCTGTGCAATTCATGGATGAGACAAGACCAACTGTCACATATTCCAGCAACTCACTCTTTGCTTTCTTAGGGAACTGGCCTACCAAGGAGAGCTTGGGGTGTGTAGCTTACACGAGAACTAGAAAGAAAAGTTTCTCAGTGCATTTCCAGGTGATGGAGGTCCCAGTTGCATCATATGCTCTCACAGTCTCCTGGCTGAAAACTCCATCACTATAATCTTAGTGAAGTATTCCTGTGTACTTGCAGCCTCTTGTAAAAATGACAGCAGAATAACACAAGCTCTCAGCCCTGGGGCAACAGCGTGAAGCTGCATCCTGCTGAGCCTGGTGAAAGGACAACTCTCTGTGATGACTTAGGGAGTTCTGGGAAGCCCTTCCCACAAGCGTTTTCTAACAAACCAAGGATCAACCACATCTCACACTAACGATGTATTTGTTTCCACCTTTGGGGGTCATAAAAGGTGAATCTTAATTAATGGGCACAAATTGTAATAACCCTGTTCTCTGGGTCTGTGGTTGGTTTATAAAGGGCCAGTGACTTAGTCCTGTTCAGCTAAATGAGAGAAGTCTGCTGGCTGGCTTATGTGAAAGCTCTCCTTTCCTTTAAGAAAGAAGGAGGTGGAGTCCACATCCTTCAGACACTGTCACCACTGCCTGTAATTCCTGGCACCATGGCACCCTTGTTCAGAAGAGGAGTTAATCTTGGAGTAGAACAGCAAGGGAGAGGGCACAGAGTAGGAGGTAGAAGGACTTTTCATTTACATGTATTGGGGCTGTCCTATCTCAGACCTCTTGTGTAAGTCAGTTCATCGAATTTATTTGTTTTGAAAATGATTTGAGGGGCTGGGGATGTGACTCAGTGGTAAAGTTACTCCAAAGAGAACAATGATTTTAGGAAGAAGCAGTGGGTTATAAGAACACTGGCAAGCAGGGGAATGAGGGCCACTCAGTGAAGTACAAATAAGAGTGAATGTGACACAAACATTTGCAAGCAATTAGCTGTGGTATCCAGCAAAATTAAATAAGTGCTAAATAGATAATGTGCAATGGAACAAACAGAGTTATGTTAACCATCGAAAGACTCTGTAGATGTGAATGGTAATTTTATGCATTAACCTGACAGAACCAGAAGATAACCAGATAATCTGGGTAAACACTCTTTCTGGGTATATTTGTGAAAGGCTTCTGGAAGAGGTTACCTTTGAACTGGTGGACTGAGTAGAGAAAATGGCTTTTCCCAGTTTGGCAGCCATCACGCAGTCTAATACATTCTGTTCGGTGAGAGATTGAAAAGGGCAGTGTGGAGGAAAGTAGACTTCTCTTTGCCTCTCTTCACCTGACTGCCTGAGCTGAGACTTCTGTCTTTTCCTGCCATTGGACTGGGACTTACCCTAGAGAGTTTTTATTTTTGGACTTGACCTAGAGCTTATACCATTGGTTCTCCTGCTCCCCATCAAGGGCTCTGGTGCCAACTGGAATTATGGCACCCATTTTCATAGGTTGCTAGGCTGTGGATGACAGATCATGGGACTTCTCAGCCTCCATAACCACAGGAGCACACTCTAAGTCTGTGTCTGTTTGTGTATAATCTCCTACTGGCTCTATTCTACTGGACAGAGCTGGCTACTGTAACAAGGGAGGCAGGAATCAAATGGGGCCTTCAAGTCCACAGGAATATCAGGGTAGAGAAGGTGTTGAAGGAACAGGTTAACATGGGTGTAACGCCAATTCCTCTCTTGGATGCTGACTGTGCAGTGGTGGCTGTTCTGAGACATCTCAAGGGCAAAGTGCTCTTTGGTCTACACTATACTTCCAAAAGAAAATGGAAACTATTATCATACTTATGTGTCCAAATATAGAATCTAGGTATCTGCTTTCTGTATTTTCAGAAAAAAATAGTAATATTAAAAGGTCAAAGGAAGGGCACCCTTAAACCAGCAAAAGGGCAGAGGACTTCTGGGAATATGATGATAGACTAGAAAATGAGGGGTTTTCCAACTGTACTGACAAAAAGAAAGGCATGAAGGCTTTTTGAGAGACTTCTAAATCTTAAAGGTTTGTGAAAGGGTAAATACAAATTAGTTCACTATAGAGATTTCTATTTTAATGGAGTTACTGAATAGATGACTGAAAAGCTTCCCAAATTAAGACTGAAAAACAACAAATAAGCAAACAAAAACCTGTGCTGTTTTCCTAGCCCTGCTCTTCATTGGCTGTATAATAATAATAGTGACTGATTGACAATTCAATCAACCTAACTGTATTTCATTGTGGTATCAATGACCTCATTGTTAAAATGTCACCTCTCCAATCTACTTATAAATGACAGGGATGAGTTCTACAGAGGCATAAAGGAAACCTACAACCTGAGTTACACGGTGAGATCAAGGGAGCCTAGACTAGATAGTAAGACCTTGCCTCAAAACAAACAAACAAAAAATAGGTTTTGTGTGTGTGTGTGTGTGTGTGTGTGGTATCCGGGATTGAACTCAGGACCTTACCCTTGCAAGGCAAATACACTACCACTGAGCTAAAGTCCTATTTGAAGGTTCATAGTTTTGAAACATGATGAGATTGGTCACTTCAGAGGAGGCTGAGGTGTTAGAAAGTGGGAAGTTCAGTTCTAGGTAATTATGGTTCTCACAGAAGGCAGGAAGCCACGGGGTTTGGTTCAGGCTGATTTTAAGGAGTGTGGGCGCGGAGCCAGGCTGGAAGCAAACTGGACAGAAAGGCACTAGTGGACACTTTTTCTAAGAGTATGGGAGCTACGCCAAGACTTGCAGCTTCGGTCTAGAGGCTGCAATTAAGGGTAAACTTTGAAGGGAAAAATGAAACAGAAGAGAGTTTGACCCCTTTTTGAAGCTGTAATGACATAATTTGCATGTTCCCTTATGGGCATCTACAGTAAAATCGTTTGTATACTTTCTGACATTTAGGAAGCTTAGCACAGATGGTAGCTGGAGTGGCCTCCCTGAGAAAGATAGAGCAGGAGGATTGCAGGCCCATGGTGTGAGCAAAGACACAAAAGTCACTCCGAAGACTGGAGACAGGGAAGGAGCTACTGCCTCCCTAATTTGTCCATAGATCTGTCTCTCTCCAGACCCCACAGTGCACATGGTGTTTGTTCTGATACTTGGGTAGTCAGAGAAATACAGAGAATTATCTGATGGGTGCCCACTTCTAAAAACACTAGATCGGTTCTATTTCCCCATGGGTCATTTACAAAAAAAGATTGGAGCCTGATTTTTTTATTGTTACCTCAGTTGAGGTGCTCACTAACATTTACGAGGAGGGTCAGACTCATTCACACTGTGTGAGCCTGGAGCAGTCCTGCTCATGAAGGACTGAGAGAACCCGGTATGTACGTCACCAAACCGAAGGCCTAACTTCACATGGCAGGTGAACACAGTGCATTTATTACACGGTATTAATGAACTCCAATTTTCTGGAACTCAAAAGGATTGCTTGTTACTGTGGAAATTTGCATAACTGCTAGTAAATCACAGCATCGCTCAGCGCACTTCCTTGTTTACATTCATCTTGCTTGCTTTTCGTTGGTGAGCCCCTCCCCCCACACCAGAGACTGAACTCAGGACCAGGCCTGGTGATACTGAGCTAACATCCTGGCTTTTGTAGCTAGTGAATTCAAAGATGATTCTCCATCTCCCTACAGCTCCTGATCACTTCACGATGTCTTGCCACATAGTTATTCTCAAGCATTTATTTTGGAATATATACTATTATATTAAAAATTATTTTCTTTCTCTTTCTAATTTATATTGTGCTTAAGGCATCATTTCAAATTAAGACTTAAAGGACATATGTAGGTATATTGACTAGGAAACTCATTTCAAAAGAGAGTTTAACAAAATCTATGCTATTTTCTTTTTGGGGGTACTGAGGGTTAAGACAGGAGTCTGAACAGAGCTCTATCTTCAACTCTTTTCTATTTTTTTATTGTGAAACAGGGTCTTCTAAGTAGCTAAGTTTCCAGGGATGGACTTGAACTTATCATCCTCCTGCCTCAACAAACCAGAGTCATGGAATTACAGGTGCATGTCACTATGCCCAGATCAAAATATTTTTCCTAAAAAGTGGCATTGGGCTTGATGAACTTGCCAAACACCACAATGAAAAGTAACAGGAAAGGCAGGAGTTATGAACACGGGTTATGCTAAATGTCCATTGCCTATACGTTGCACTCCTCCCTGATTCAATTGACTAAAAATTACAGCAAACAGTTATGTCAATGAAAGCAAAGGAAAGCTAAAACAAAACTTAGAAGCTTTTGCACTTCTCATGCAATACGGAAAGGCTTCTAAGTACTCAGGAGATCGTAAGACCATCAAAGTCAGGTCCACTGAAAGAGATCACTCCTTTATGGGCTTTTAACAAACTCCAGAGAACACGGGTTTTCAATAAGTAGACAGATCATAATTCTCTTTTATTACGGGAAGGAGTTTATCAGTTTGGGGAATGAAATTTCCAATGTAATACCTCATAAATGGACCTTGAAAACATTTCTAATGAAAGAAATCACATGCAAAAGAGCAAATATTTGGGCCAGGGAGTTAGCTTAGTGGTTCTGGAGCCTGTCTTGCAAGCACAAGGACCCAGGTTCAATCCCCGGTGACCACATACCATACTGGGCGTGGAGACTCACCCCAGCAGCAATCAGTACCACATACCACAGTGCCGGGCATAGTGGCTCACACCTGTCATCCCAGCACTCGGGAGGCAGAGGCAGGAGGATTGCTGTGATGTGAGTTGGAGGCTGAGCTCAGGGCCAGCCTGAACCACAAAGCGAGACCTTGTCTCAAAAACCTAAAATAAAATAAAATAAAATAAAAGAGGAAATATTTGAAAAGGACAAATATTGTATGATTCCAAGTTAGATGAGTAACCTAGAATAAGCAAATTCAAAGAGAAAGAAAATAGACAAAATGTTACCAAGGCCTAGAGAAGGAAGGATGGGGGATTTGTTGTGTGATGAGTCTTTATTGAGGATAAGGAAAATGTTTGGGGTATAACGTGGTGGTAGTTATGCACCATTGTAGATGTATTTAATAACCCTGAATTGCAGACTTTGGAATGGCTTAGTATTTTAAGTATTATGCTATAGATTTTTTTTAGAATAAGAGCATTAGAAAACAAAGTTTGCCTTTCTAAAAAATAGTAGAACCTAATGTACTTCAGATCCTAGAGTCCACACAATGCTAATCTTGTTTCCTTCCCATTCACATCCTTCCTTTCCAACTCCGTACGTTATGTCAGAAACATCATTTTATTGGGGGAAAAAGAAGAAGAGAGTTACAGAAGGAAACCTTCACAGCACTGATGAGTCTTGGATCTTCAAATATTATGTTAAAATAAAACACAAAAGACGACTATTTGACATACATGGAAGATGTGTTTCAGAGTACATTTTAATGAATGCGAAAGGCCTTCAACTCATTTTAGATGGTCTTGCTGCAACTGCTTTTGGAAGCAGAGGGTCAGACCATGCTCACTGACCCAACTATACCACAAGCCATGTCCTCTCCTCAGCACATGTGGTGGGATGGGTAGTAGGTCCTTCAAAAAAAAAAAAAAAGGTAATCTGCTCCAATATCTGGTTTAGGGTTTTGGCTTGTGTTTTGAAACAGAAAAAAAAAAAGGTTTTCTCTTAATGTTCTTTAATATTATTTCTGCAGGTTCTTTTCCTTCTGACCTTTTATCCTAAGAGCAGATTTTTACCATGAAGACAGAGAATCAAGACCAGATCTCCATTAGCACCTCTTAGATTTGAAAATGAGAAGGTCAGGCTGACTTGTGCCCCTGTATAGTACCTTGCTCAGACTGATCCTGCCTTCAGCTCTGACTTCTCTAGTGCAATCTGTGACTGAAGTCAGGCTTCAGCAGGCTGTGGAAATTCTGTATAGGCTTCTGTTTGTTTGCTGGCTCCTGAGGGACATCCTGGAATGAAATATCTATTTTTTATAGTTTTGTTACCCAATGAGTGAAAAACGTATACCTATGTAATATTAAGCTGTACTGCTTCTTGTTCTGAGCTGAGCTGAGCCTTGAACTCACAGCAATCCTCCTGGGATTACAGGGATGAGACACCATGCCCCACATTATTGTGTGTGGTTTCCAGGGATCGAATCTCAGCCCTGGAAATCGCAAGGCAGGTGCCAGAACCACTGAGCTAAATCCCTGGCCCCCATGTACTGCTCCTTGTTCTGATGATCATGCTGTTTGCTGGATGTGGAATACATGCAAAGGGACAACAGATTTATTCTGTTATCACATAGAACTGCAAACCAGCGTGTTTCCATCCCAGCTCCGGGGCCAGCAGGAGAGGATCTGCCTCCAGCTCATCTGGACTGAGCAACAGAAACTACAAAAACCTGTCCTTTTGGAGAAATCAGTGGCCTTTTTTATTTTTTCTAATTTTTTGAGCAAAGCAAATATAACAGAATCTTTGTGTTTCATCAGAAATTTAATGAAGTTTACTTCTTTAGAATTCAGAGTGAATGGTAAACAAAGTTGTGTTGTCCCTCTCCCTGGGGTACATGCGGTGCTATCATGTTAAGCAAATGTTCCTGCTCATGCAGACACAGGACTTGATGGCTTATGCAAGTGGAAGGAGAGGAAAAAATAAACAGTAGGATGCAGTTAGAGACATGTATCATGGAAAAGGTGAGCGTGATCAGCCTCTTAAGTGCCTGCAATTCTAAGGACCTAGGAAAGCTGATGTGGAACCGCTGTGTGTCAGTAAGGACTTTGTTGTGAAACATTCGTGGGGTGGACTTAGCCTTCACAATCTCCTGGGAAGAGAGGGCAGTGTGGGCGGTAAGGGCAGAAGGGACACTATTGGGGGTGGTGCTACAACTTGAACTGATTTGGGGGCCTGTGACCTGCAAGGAATGTTTGGCTTGGCCTGAGATTTAACTGATGTCCACAGTGTGGAGAGAGGGGTCCAGTAACCTACGTGTCTCTTCTTCCCACTTCGATCCTCTGCTTCATGTTGCTGTGAACAGTTTCTGGGACCACTGTCACTTGGAGAAGGAGGGCTAGCTGCCCAGAGAAGGAGAAGGGTGAAACCAAATGGCTGAGAGGGCGAGTCCAGAATTTGGAAAGTTGTTTCCAAAATGGCGTCAGGCCTTTGGGTGTAAATAGATTAGGTCCTTTTGAGAAAGAAGTATTTATGATCAAACATAAGCATTTTATACAATGCCCAGAGAAACAACTTTGTGGCTAGGATAAAGAGTGGGACACTCTACCGTCAGCCTGCCCTACTGTTGGAGTGTCAGACCCCCCACACCCCTCCACAATTGTTGGCAGGAGATGGTTGAACTGCTTTCCCTTGTCTTCAGTAAAGTCCTCTTGGCCTCTGGCTAGCACCCTGTTGGATGGCCACTACTGACTCCATTTCAAGTGGCATGTGGGGTACAGCTGGCAGGAGCATTGGCCTCTCTGTGGTCAGGAGCATTCAGAGGAGCAGAAGGAATAGCCACGTCAAGGGCTGGCTTGTTCCCACATCCTCCCTTTGCCAGGAACCACCATGGGACGCCCGACCCCAGCACAAGAAAGGCCACAGGGAGAAGTTGGCAAAAGAACCAACCATCGGGGGAGCACAGGAAACAGCCTCTGTGGGTTTTCACCGCAGCCACACAGCCAGTGTTACACAATGCGACGTGACGGGGAAAATAGTTTTTCTTACTTTTCCAAAGGAAGGTAGCATTTCCTTGACAAATTAATAGAAAAGAATTGTTTCTTAGTGTGGAGAATGATCTGGAGTGATTTGCCTATTAACTGATGAAATAAATGACTTATGAATGTTGGAAAAGGAAGTGGACAAATCGTAGTTCCTTTCCCTCAGTTCACACTGAACCCTGAGACAGACAAGCTCATTCCATCCTGGTCAAGAGCATGTGGTCTGCTGGTCAGGGGACGGGCGAGGGAGTCAGAAAGTCTGGGTTATATTCCCAGCTTTGCCACTGACTCACTGGGTGACCTTGACCAAAAGCTGCACCCTCATCTTCGGCATCCAGAAAACAAGGATTTAATGACAAGCCCCAGAGAGGAATGTCTGAGCAGTTTCTAGGCATATGGCGCTTTCTACTTTGAGGTCCCAGGCAAGCCAAGATGACAAGAATTTCCAATTTAATTTTCTTACACGGGGAAGCTTGGTCAAGGGCTTCTAGAAACAATTTGGGTGGAGAGCATGATAAACTCTCATGACTGTCAGAGGTAACCTTTGTTATAAGGTCTGGAGAACTCTCATGTCTCCAAAGCCACCTTGTCACCTTCCAAAGTTTTATGCTATTGATCCCTTTGGATTCATTTGAAAACAATTTAAGATTAAATTCCACAGCACCGAGTCATCTCCTGCCATGCACTAAATACTAAGATGAAAATCTCTTATGACATTTAACACAGTGGCTGCTAAGAGGTTATGCATTAGATATTTTAAAGACTTTCATAGCTATGTTTTTAAAGACTTTCATAGCTATGTTTGTTACTAGTGCTAAGAAGTTCAAGAATTTGAAACACCTCCCAGGGGCTGTTCAGCCAGACCGGCAATACTTCAGATGGGACATGGGGACACTGGCTTTATCAGGTCTTGTGTGTCCTAGAAGCGGTCTCATGAGGTCTCTGGATGGTGCTTTGATAACGATAACAGGAGAGCCAGGGTCAGGAAACGCACTCCCAACTGGCCTTTCCCTTCTAGTGAGTAAGTCATTTAGAGTCCAGGAATCAGCTCCCTGATTTTCAAAATAAAATTGTGCCCAACAGCTTGTTTTTCTTTTCTTTTCTTTTGTCTTCTTTCCTTCCCCTCATCCTCTTTCTATTGTTTTTTTGTTTTCTGTCATTAATCTCTTCTACCAAAAGAACTTTTTTTTTAACCTAATCCCAGCATTAAAAAGCTCTAGAAGAAGAATTTTAGCCTCTTTGTCCTCCTTTGACAAGACTGTTTAGTGACTATAACTCTTCCAAGTTGTTTTTGTATACAGGAGGGCGAGTCTGTGGGCAAGAGCGAGGAGGAGGGACTGGGTATGTTTATAGGCGAGCAGTGTGGGTTAGTAAATACTGTGCTGGATTCAGAGATGCCTATTTTTGGTTTGGGTCCAGTCATTAAAAATAGAAAGTCTTAAACATTTGGATGAAAGTCACTTTTTAGCTTTCCTTTTGATGTACCCTTACTTTATGCTCTTCTAGACTCTGTTTACCTCCAGCTACCCATAATACCTCATTCTTAAATCATTCTTGTTACCTAATATTTGTAGATTAAGATTTTTCCTCACCTAAGTAGTTTCATGTGTGGCCATATGAAACTGGCTATGTGGTACATACATAGTTTCATATGTACCCTGGAAGGATAACTCTTCTGCAAGCTTTGTTAACAAATATAACTGACACATGCTGACATTTTTCTGAAGCCTTTTCTATGTCTTCTAAAAGGCACATGCATCTGGTCAGAGGTGGGTCTTTGGAAGATGATTTGGTCAAGGACTCTAAATTTATTAGTTGATCCGTCCATTGGTAGATCCATAACCTGAAGATATTATTGGGAAGTGATAGAAATTTGGGAAATAGAAGTTAGATCAGTTGATGGGGTGTGCTTTAGGAGACGGCATTTTCAGACCAAAGCCCTTCTCTCTGTCTCTGCTTTGAGTGCCATAAGGTAGTAGTTTTACTATTTTGATTGAATGTAGTTCTTAAAGTTGAACACTTTCACAAATTGTACATACATTTAGGTTCTTAATATTACCCACCAAAATGGTTGATACAGTCCATAATAGTAAAATGGAGATATAGGGATGTTCTTGCCTTTTACTTGAAAACAAAATAGCACTGCCTGTTGGACTTTAAAATGTGGAGTCTTTGTCAGTAAAGACCTAAAGTGAATGCTCTACAAGGAGTAATAACTGACTGAAGAAAAATAGGTAGACAATCGCATGATTCCCTGGGTGAAATAGTGGACTTCTAAGGTTCATGACTATTTAAAAATTCAAGGAATGCAGATCCCTTATTCTGGTTCACAATAGTTCCCTGTCCAATCATTTTGATTTTTCAAATACTGACATGACCCATATTTTAAAATGATGATTAGATGCAAAGAAAGTAGAACAAAATTGATGCCTCACAATAAGATGGTTAACCAGGAAGCAATTATACCACAACCTATCCATCTGAAGTTACAGTGGCCTCAAGAAGGACTGGTACCTGAAGAATGAAATTAAGTTGTTTGAGACTATCACTTTGATTTTACTCAACCAGCTAAGGAAAAAGAACTATTATTTTTTTGTGCTGCGAATTGATCTACTGCACTGCACAATGCTGACCTGTCATTCATGGTGACAACACAGACAGGGGGCCACTTTGATCTCCAGAAAGTTACAGCTGCAGCAGGAATCAGTGTGGATGACAGAGCTCTGATCCCAGGCTCTGAAACAGAGACAGCCCAGGCTAGGAGGAAAACAAATTCTAGGATGCTAAGACCAACACCTTCTGCAGAAATGGTTCTACATAATAGAAACCATTTGACATATGTGGACAACTGTCTCATTTCTATAGAAATACTCCCATCAGTACCTCAAAATTTCTCATCTTTGCAGGAACTAGAAATATAAACCAAGGACTTCTGTCTCAGCCTCAGACTTATGACTCTTATAATAAGAGAAGTCCATAAAGCATCATTAATTAAGGCTGCCCACAAATATTCTAATCAGTATCATTCTTTACTGAGTAAATAGAAGAGACAACAGAGATAGCTGAAGACACTGCCTCGTGACTGTGGGGATACGACACCACTGTTAGCTCTTATTAACACAGTCAATGAGAAATCGAAGAGAGTACAGCTCATTTGAAACAGCCCATTAATCTGGAATTGCTTTTAACAGAAGAGAAATGTTTACACATGCAATTAGACTTGGACTCCAAGAACACAAGAACTATTATAAGGAATAATTGGATTAATTGCTGCTCACTCTCCCTATTCCACCTTGTCTCACACACTTTCACCCTTGGGACAAAGCTTTACATGAAATCTGGACCTTGGAATCATCATTAAAAAAATATTGTTTGTTTGCCGGGCTGAAAATGAAACTCAGGTATCCTGAATTAAACAAGTGCTCTGTTCCCAACCTCCTGGTAAAAGGTAAAATAATGGTGAGTTTTTAAACTTCCAAGATGACTCTCAAAAACTGCACATAAATTGAATTTTCCTAGAAAACTCTAAATACCAAGATTGATATTATTTGTTTAAATTGTTTTGACTTGACCTCAAAGAAAGAAATTAATTCAAGGATCTAGGAAACTTTTTGGCCTGTTGAGCTTCTGGACTGTGTTTCACCTGAGTGTTAAGAGGCCCTGAGGAGTTACCATCCATCAAATTCCCCTTTATTTGGGGAATTTCTGTTTCATTAATGAGGATATAGACAGTAGATTTCTATCTGCTTCCATTTTTCCAACATTTATAAAGAGGTATGTTGTCTCATTCTTAAAATTATTTTGTTTTCTGATGGTGCAACAGCAGCCAGCTCCATTTTTAAAATGTAGCTACATATTTTTATACTCATTTATTAATGATGGATAATAAAAATGCAATCATGAAAAATAATTATGTCTAAGAAAGCTTTGTATTATCTATCATCTGTTGGCCAGAGCTGACCATTTGTATGTCGTAAAAAGGCAACTTCCGACTTTGATGACTAGGTGAGGGGCACACATTCCATACTCCACCCCTCTTTGACCTTCACTTGTCTACCTGACAAGCTATCTGAAGATCTCATTCTTAAATTATTCTTGAGGAGTCATTTTAGAGGTTCAATGATTTGAATTTAAATAAGAGAAGAAATTCTTTACACATACACCTCAGTATTCCAGGGGTCTCTTGGCAGAGAACAGAGTTGAGAGCGGAAATGAAAAAAAGAATTGAAAGGAAGTTAATAGAAAAAGACTAGGAAAAGGTGTTCTTGCTAGGGTCAATCCTAGAAGCTCTCAAATAGGGCTTGAAGAACCTGTGTCTTACTTATTATATCTCAAATACCTGGCACAGGATCTGGTGCCAAATGAATTAATAAAGAAATGAATGTGCAAGTGTCAAGGTGAGAGGGTGTTTAATAAGTGTTGATGGTGTGGGTATCCCCCTCTCACCAATGACATTTGATGGATAGGGGTGATGTGTGTGTATATGGAGCAAAGTTGTTGAATTTGTTGTAAAGACAACTCTCAAGGCCTCGAATTTGTTCTGGAAACAGTGATGCATTGTAGCTGCCTCTCACCGGAGGTGCTGGGTTTGGAAAGGACACTGTTGTGGTCACGGCACAGAATGTCATCAGAGACCTCAGCCTTCTGCCCAGTAGACGGCGCTGTTGCATTCCAACCTCTGTTGTTTCCTTCCTTCAAAGTGGTCCATCCTAGGTTTTCATAATAAAAATTCTCAGACATTGGGGTAAAGATTTCTTCTTCCAAACTGGAGGCAAAAATCTCTTTGCAATGGTTCCAGTTCTCATGTCTTTTCAAAGCATCACAGAAAAAAGAACAAGGAAAAAGAAAAGGGGGGAGTCATCACATTTTTCCTATTCTAGGAAACAAAACAGCAATCTATACCTCTCTAAAATGGGGTCCTGAAACCTCTGGCTGAAGTAAGCCTCTGAGGGACAAGGAGGAGGTAATGGTGGTCAAATAATCTGCTCTCCTCAACCAGCATCCTGTTTGGATGGAAGGCCCTCAGCAGCACTTGGTGGGAGGCCTGGACAGAGCAGGGGTGTCTTCCTCCCAGCAAGCAGAAGAGAACACAAGGCCATTGTGTAGTAACGTGCGAGCGGTGGTTGCTGGGAGGCTCAGGCTGCAGCTCTCCCCAAACACCCACTGCCATCCCGTCTGCCAGGCAGTGTTGGCTGTGACCTCAAAGGGACCAAGGAAGATGCCACTCTGGCCTGGGGTCAAACTGTGTGTGGTGACAGCGCAAGGAATGTGGACTTTGGCTCAGTGAAGAGAGGATATATGAGCACCCTGGGCAAAAGCCACCAGCAGCCAGGGAAGGTGATGTTCCTTGTTCTTCCAAAAGCAGTTTGGGAGGCCCCAGTCTGTTGGGTGCTTTGAGAAGTCTTATTCTTTCCTGAGTTTCATTTGGAGAACTCTTAGGTGGGGGAGAGAAAGAACTCCTGGGTGTGTCTCTTGGAGAGTAAAATCACGTTTAATAAAGTCATTTCAGACAGATTTCCCTTGGCTTGAATTGCTGTAAAACTCATGGGCAGGGAGGAATGATACAAAATCCTCCAAGGGAAGAAATACTTAGTGAAAAGTCTTAATTATAGCTGTGAGTGGTGGTATACAGGTTGGATTCAAGATAAGAATAGCTGGGTTTCAGTCTTCCATTTTCTAGTTCTGATGAACTAGACTAAATCATGATATATCTCAGTCCCTGTTTCAATCCCATAGACCAGAAATACTTATTCCTGTCCGATTTCTCTCACTGAGTTTTTGCAGCAGCCACGTAGGGGAGATAGATTGTTAATTCTAAAGCTCCCAATTAGGTAGAGATCAGATCCTCTATTTCCAAAATGCCTCCCAGTCTTAGTATGAAATGCAGAAATTTTACACACTGTAAGTACAAAAATAAACAGGCAAAAATGCATTTGGTACCTGAGAAAATGGTGATGAAGTGATTTCACGTTGCAAACAGCAGATTATACAATTGCTATCCCAAACCCAGCTAGGCGCATGTTGTAAAGCACCGTGTTCAGACATTTTTGACATTTAGCTTTTTCATTGTTATTACTTCCTAGCTGAGTAGTACAAATACAAAGCACAAAAGCCTCATCTGTGTTCTCAGAAAGTTGAACAAGTAGTCCTCCACTTAGATCCTAATGAAACAAGTGATGTAAGAGACAAATGTGCAGTATTTATAATAACCCTGAATGCTGATGTGAGTGTCTTCATCAAACTAATCTCCATAGAAAATAGAGCAAATAGGAAATAAAACATCACATGCCTGCCAAATGAAGTAAGATTCTAAGGCATATAATTCTTTTTCTATGACTAATTGAAATGCTGCCTACAGAAAAACAAAAGCAGAGAAAACTAGATTATTAAAGTCCTTAGTCCTTTTTTTTTTTTAATATCCTAAGTGAACTGTCTTAAGCTTTTCATAATGAGACAGGATATAAACAAGCAGATGAGCACACACTGAGTAAATCCAAAAGTCTTTCCTGCAAATATTTTTAGACTGTGACTACCTGGCCAAAGAGAATACAGAATTAGCATAAGTGGACGGTGAAACGAATTTTAATAAGGGAGCTAAATGCTCATTCAGTCCAGTAACTGGAGGTGAATACTGAAACACTCGGGTGTGTTTGTGCCTTCCTCTCCCGCAAGAGCAGTTGTAGCACTTCCTCTCCCATCCCTCTCTGTTTTGAATGTCGTCATCACGTTCTCCTGCATGAAAGGAATGGCTACTGCAGCTAAGGATGCTGGACGGGTTGAACACTGCTTAGTCAGCAAATTTAGTTCAAATTCCAAATCCATGTCTGGGGTTAGGGGAAGAGTTGATTAAACAAAAGCTCAGCAGTACGATGAACTACTATAGAGCCACTTCAATAAATGAGAAATGTTTACAGTTACAATGGAAGGGAGCATTAGAATTAAAAATATAATTGCACACCGGGGCCAGGGATTTAGCTCAGTGGTTCCGGCACCTGTCTTGTAAGCTCAAGGACCCGGGTTTGATCTCCGGTTACCACAAACCATACTGGGCGTGGAGATTCACGCCCAGCAGCAACCAGTACCACATACCACAGTGCCGGGCGTGGTGGCTCACGCCTGTTATCCCAGCACTCGGGAGGCAGAGGCAGGAGGATTGCTGTGAGTTTGAGGCTGAGCTCAGGGCCAGCCTGAACCACAAAGCGAGACCCTGTCTCAAAAAAACCTTAAAAAAGGGCGCCGGGGAGTTAGCTCAGTGGTTCCGGCGCCTGTCTTGCAAGCACAAGGGCCCGGGTTCGATTCCCCGGTAACCACATAACAATACTGGGTGTGGAGACCCACAACCAGCAGCAACCAGTACCACAGACCACAGTGCCGGGCGTGGTGGCTCACGCCTGTAATCCCAGCACTCGGGAGGCAGAGGCAGGAGGATTGTGATGTGAGTTTGAGGCTGAGCTCAGGGCCAGCCTGAACCACAAAAGCGAGACCCTGTCTCAAAAAAACCTAAAAAAAAAAAAAATAAATAAAATAAAAAAATAAAAAACCTTAAAAAAATATATATATAATTGCACATCATCTGAAGTCTATGTACAAGTAAAAGATAGAATATAGAAAGGCAAAAAAACCATGAAGATTTGGTGAAGAGCTAATTATTTATTAATTTGATCTTAAAATTGTATTTTAAAATATTAATGTTTTAATTTTAAAAATAATGGTTGCTCCTACTCTCATTTTAATCTCTATTAAAGAGGTCCTGTACAATTTCAGGGCATTTAAAAAAAATTCCTTAGTACATGTTAAAAGCTTTTATAGTATATTGTTTAATGAACTTCTCTGAAGAATGTCCAAAGTTCTATTACTGTTACCCACCTGCCTGTAATGTTGCCTGGATGAAACAAATACTTAATGTATTTCTCTTAAATAAATATTATGATCTTAAAAGGTACACATGTAACAACTAGTACAATGATATTTATTTTATCTTTCCATTTCCATTTCCATCTTAAATCTGATGGTAAAAATTAATTTTAGCGTTTTAAAAATAACTAGGAATAGTGTCAATGGTATAAGAAAAGAAAAACAGAAAAAGGGACTCTGATAAAGAGCTCCTACGATATTGTGAGCATCTTTTGTCATAAATGAGTTAGTTCTGATGGCTGTTGTAACACCAAACTCATGTAGTAATTCCTCATCTGACTCCCTCCTGAGCTTTACTGTGAGGCTATTATCCCATTTTACAAATAAGCACACAGAGATTCAGTGAAATTCTGTTACTGACAAACAAACACAGCACAGACTGAGTGTAGATTCATATCCCAGTCTTTTGACTTCAAACCCAAGGTTCTCTCCATTCTACTTTGTGCCAAAAAATTGAATTATTTGATGCATTTAGCCTTTTTTCATGTTTTTCTTCTTTAAAATATACATAATATTCCACAGAATAATCCTATCTAAAAACAAATTAGTATGAGATCAATGGGAGGCAAGAAAAGAAAAAAATAATACAAAGTAGGATGAGAGAAAAATGAAGTCAATAAGACACTACCATTACCACAAGCATTGCAGTAATACTACTTTATTCTTTTTTTAAAATTTAATCTTTATTGATATGTTGTAAATACACATCATCAAAATCCTCAATGGAGGAAGGATAGCCTCATTTAACAAATGGTGTTGAATGCTCGGAGTTATTAGTCAGTTTCTAATTTACTTCAGGGACACATTGGAAGGAAGGCTTCCATCTGATCTCGGAAGCAGACGCAGGGTGGGTATGGTAAGGGCCAGAATTTGGGGTCAAGTCTCAGTTCTGGTACTCAGTCATACGCAGGCTTGGGCACTTCCTTGATCTCTTGGATTTGGCTTCTTTATCCATAAAGTGGGAGCCTGGTGTGTTTACCAGTTTCCTATGGGAACCAAATTAAATAAGGTGACATTTGAGTTAGTACTTTCCTCTTCCTTAACAGCAGGAGTGTCTCACAAGTCTTTAGCTCTTTAAGGCTCTAACCTATGACACTGCACATACCAGGCACTTGGTAAATTATGCTCGACTGTGTTGCCCTATAATAATTTACAGTGGGCTTCGCTATGGCCTATTTCACGAGTGTGCATCTAACTGTCCCAGGGGTTACTAATCCTTTTGGTCCATCATGTCAGATCAAGGTGAGCTTCTCTGATGAAATACAGGGTATATTTCCTCTGCTATAACCATCGATGGTTACATTACATTGTGCTGTTTTCCTGTGATCCCCATTCATCAACACATACACAGTGTCATTTGTCATATAAAAGGATTTGCATTCAAGATCTAAGGTCTGTTCTGTGTTAGCTAACAACTTTTTACCATGGGACAGCATAGAACGCTGCTCAGCAGGAAATCATGTTGTAAATGATTTGTTTTATTTTAGTCTTGTCATCCGGGGTAGTTCTGCATTGCTTTATCTGGGTTATGGAAATCGGTTTGAATGCAAGTGGTCAGAGTCATGCAGGGTTCTCTCACTTCATTGCATCTGGCACATTTTCTCTCTGGACAAATCCAGTGGATATTTTGCAGGCCTGCTAATCTCAGGAAGAGTGAAGTTTTCAGAAGGCCGCTCTTCACTTTCAGGGTAAGTGGCAAGGGGAGGAAATGTTCACTACTGTTTGGGTTGTGTTTTCTTAGCTTGGCAAAGAATTATAACTTAATGGGATTGATTAATGACTCACACAGAGACATAGTCCAGTAGTTTGGGTTGAATGAACTAAGTGCCTATTTTGTTTTACAATCTCCTGAGATCTTTAACAGTTGTAAAGTATCTACTTCCCTAGTTTACTTTTGGGAGTAGATTATACAGATAAAGACATGCTCTGAGTAGACCTCACTGTACAATCTGTAGCCTTCTGGAGAATGTCATCCCCAAAGAATACTGCATCTGATTTCACAGAGAGTATTTAAGTTCTTTTGAAATGGCTTTGCAAAATTTTATCATTTGATTTGATGGTGTTTGCTTCTAGAATATTTCCTTAGGGAAGGATAGATGTCAGACTGGCTTGGTGTAGAAGTCAGCACCTTAGCAAAAAGATAGGACTCTTGAAATGAGTGTCCAGAAACTTTACTCGAATTCATTCAGGGCCGGTATAGTCTATCATGATGGCTAGATGGGTTTCTGTGGCTCCTTTCAGAGTTCCTTTCTAGCCAAAGCATGAATTCCTTAAGAATAGGAACTAGATCTTATCAATATTTTGGTTCCTCTGTCAATACTATTTTACTATGTCAGGTGTCATGTTAATATTAGATGTTTTACTCATGAATGTATGCACTGATGCAACAATTATTTATGTTCTATGCTTTAAAGAAATAACTTAGGCAAATCAAACAAAACTCTGGATTTCATGGAACTTACCTTTCCTGCAGTAAAGAAAAGATTTCATGTATAATTAAATAAATATTCAGTATTAAATTGCTCTGAGTGCAGGAAAAAGGAAGCAGCTTAAAAGGATGGAGACCTTGTTTTAGATCAGGCAGCTAAGAAGTGTCATTCAGAGAAGTACCACTGCGCAAAGGCCTGAATAGCAAGCGGAAGAGAGCCAGGTAGATGACTCTCGGGGGGAAGTGCATTGCAGGTAGATGCAGTAAAGGCAGCAACTGCAGGATGGTGGCAAAGCAGTTAGTTTCTGGAGTTCTGCTGGCTGGGTTCAAATCCTAGTTCTGCCCCTTCTACTTCTGCAAGAAATAATAAGATTAATAATGTTCATGCCTTTCTCACTATGTGCCAATTAAAATGCTAAAAAGTTTAAATGGACTCTCTTCTTTAATTCTTTCCTAGACTCTGAAAAATCAGCACCATTATTAATCTCATTTTACCAACAAGGAAATGAGGCCAAAAAATCAGGGAAGAATGGCGCCAGGATCCAGTCCCTACAAGTTGGATGCAGAACCAGGAGTTTTAATACAAAATAAAATGTGAGATGAGCATAGCAATATGTGGGAATGTGGGACATTTGCCCTTTGCAGTTTCTCCTTCTCCTGCCAGGGACCTCTTCTCCTCCAACTCTGCTGAGGGCCTGCTGAGGTGGCGTGGGCGGGAGTACACATGCATCGTCACCTCTTGTTCTGGATCTTTCCCCACAAAATCGTTCTTGGTTTCCAGCC